>CBVK0103023311.1:0-16474 GCA_900067695.1 Picea abies | reverse complement strand
AGGTCACTTTGCCCACTTTCCTTATTTTAGGGTTAACCCACTTCTAATTTATCCATTAAATTTATTATTTAAATAAATAAAAATTTATTCACTTTGAATTGTAGTAAACTCATCACTTCACTTTATTATTTACCTTCTAAAATCTCTTAAACCACTTTGACTACTTTGACTTTTTGGGGCTTCAAGCCAACATATGAGGGTCCTCCAACTTTGTAAGGCCACAACTCTCAAACAATGAGGAGTTATGTGACATTCTGCATACCACCACAAATGGCATGACATGTACTATCCATATAGAATAGTATTACTTGCAAATATATCAAAACTCATATCGTTATCCATCAAACAAACTTGGGTCCATTAACCAAACTTGGGTTCTCCAACTTCACATGGCCATAACTCTCTAACCGTGAGGAGTTATGTGGCATTACACATACCACCAGAAATGGTGTGACAATAAATATGAATATAGGATAGTTTCACTGAAAAATTCATTGTCCTTCATCTCATTATTCCACAATTAAGCATGGGTTCTCTCACTCTGCAAAGAGTCTTCTCGTGAGGGATTTCACCATAAGGGGACCACTTTGGAGTTCATCCATATTTACTTCTTATCGACCATGAAAAGACAATAATGAGTCATCTTTACATCAAACAAAATTGGGTTCATTACCCAAACCTCTGTGCTATGGGGATTTTTTCAAGGGTTGACATCAATGACAACCAACCTTAATCAACAATATCCCCCTTTGGCATTGATGGCAACACTCTGATGAAACACTGAAATCATATCACTCATGCTCCCCCTGGAACCATGCCTTTGTCCTTTGCCTCTTTTGTCTACATCTGATAAATCTCTCCCCCTTTCTCATCAATGCCAAAGGTATCTTTCCATCTGGGGCTGCTCCCCCTAACTGAATTGTTCTCTTATGGTGCTTCCTCGTGTAAATCTAAGACATGTAAGATAATAATTCAAAAAGCATTCATTTTGGAGTAGAAATAAATCCAAGTCTCTCGCGAATAAATTCAAAGGCTTCACATGGAAGTGGCTTTGTGCAAATGTCTTCCACTTGATCTTTTGTGCCCACATACTCAACTTTGATGCTCTTTTCTAGAAAATGCTCACATAGAAAGTCATACTTGATTGGAATGTGCTTCGTCTTGGAGTGAATCATGGGGTTCTTTGAGATATTGATGGCGCTTGTATTATCATAATAGATTGGAATGAGCTCATCATACTCAACCTGTATATCTGTCAGAGTTTGTTTCATCCAAATAACCTGTGTACAACATGATGTTGCTGCAATATACTTTGCCTCCGCTGTAGATAAGGATATTGATTATTGTTTCTTGCTTAGCCATGATACCAAACACTTGCAACTAGTTTGCATGGGAGTGATAACTAGTTTGCAATCTTCCATTCCAAACCTTTTTATCATTTCTCCGATATACTTGGTTTGAGAAATAAAAATTCCTTGGTTGATTTGATGTATCTGAAGTCTCAGAAAGAAGGATATTTCTCCAAGTAATGACATTTCAAATTCATTTTTCATATCTTTTGCAAATTTATGGATTAACCTCTCATCATCACTACCAAAAATAATATCATCAACATCAACTTCAACTAATAAAATATTACCTTGACTTACCTTGATGTAGAGGTTGTTGTCTGCAATTCCTTTTCTGAACCCTGCTTGTTGCTGATACTTATCTAGTCTAGAGTACCATGCTCTAGGATCCAGTTTCAAACCATACAAGGCCTTCTTTATTTTACACACATAATCTGTGTTCTCTGACAACGAAAATCCTTTTGGTTGTTCAATGTAGTCTTCTTCTTAAAGTTCTTTATACAGAAAAGATGATTTTACGTCCATCTAATATACTTTAATATTTTTGGAGCATGCATAAGCTAAAAGTAAATGGATTGCTTCCATTCTGGCAACTGGGGCAAATGTGTCTTCAAAGTCGATTCCTTCAATCTGTGCATATCCTTTACATAACAATCTAGCTTTTTTCCTTGTAACTTGTCCATCTTCATTCAATTTATTCCTAAAAACCCATTTTGTGCCGATTAGATTCTTATTCTTTTGTCTTGGAACCAATTCCCAAGTATCATTTTTCTCTATTTGATCCAATTCTTCATCCATGGCCTTATTCCAAAATTCATCCTTCCTGGCTTCTTCAAAACAGTTTGGTTCAATTGTAGATAAGAGTGCTAGGTGTGCTTGTTTTGGTGAAGAGATTCTTCTTCTAGTCTCAACTCTTGCATCTTTATTTCTGATAATCTGATCTAAAGGATGATTCTTTGGTACTCGTTTTCTAGGTGTCTTTGGAGACACTTGTTGAACTTGCTCTTTTGTTTTTGTCAGATTCTCTTCATCTTCCTCTTCTACTTATTTTTCACCTTCTACTTCTTCTTCGAAAGGTTGTTCCATTGATTTATTTTCTTCTTCCTTTGATTCTGGTCTGCCTATTTCATCAATTGTTACATTGATGCTTTCCACAACTTTGTTCAATCTTAGATTATAACACTTGTATGCTTTTCTTGTACTTTTTTTTTTTTTAAGTAAGAAGTATCATATATTAAGAAACTTCCAAAACTGAGGCAAAGTTACAAAATGCAGTGATAGTCATGATGTAATAACTGGACTGCCCCAATAGAGGGGAAACCAGTCCAGCCAACAAATGAGTTCAGCAAAAGTAATAAGACAAGCTAAGAAAAGTGGTCCTATATAGACTGTTCATCAACTGAAACTAGCCAGAAAAGACTGTTCATCAACTAGACTGTTCATCAACTGAAAAGAAATAATAAAACACTACAGACTCAGACACCTAGTGGAAAGCCCAACCACATGGCATGGAGGTCCGCTGTCCAGGGCTTGTCCTCGATATACGTCACCTCGTCTGCCCATTTCCAGTCAACTTGCATTTCGCCCATGGTTCCATCAGCCTTTGTAGTAGCACTTTTCATCAGGACCCCTGCCAAATCCTTCTCTGCTACACTGCATCCTTGCATGCCCTGCGCTCGTGTTGTCTCTGAAGAACATTGTGGCCTGTCATGTCCACCACTTGGAGCTACCTTGGGATTCTTCGTGGGGGTCACTTCTGCCGAGTCTGAGGAGAAAGCTGCTTGCATGGAGGAAAGCATATGAAGAAAGACCTCTAACCTCTCATCAGTTGCTTGCAATCAGAACTGGAGATCCGCCACTCCTTGGTGGAGCTAAAAAACTAGGCTATAAATGATGTTGAGGCTGTCTTTAAACTGCTCGTTGTTGAAAGAATCAACACCCTCATGCCTGCTGTGCAGAGGAGGCTCACCGCTTGAGCTTCTCGGATGGTCAAGGGTCGGTGTGGGGGTAGTGAAAGCCTTCGGAGGGTGCAGGAAGGAGCTTTCCAGCCTGGGTATTAACGCCAAATAGCCCAATTGCAGGTTCGACAGTTCTTGAAGGGGAGTTAAGAGATGCTCTGACTGAAGCGGGGGGGAAGAGTCTATGGAGGGTGAGTCGGGGGGAGGGACTGAGGGCCGACGAGGCTTCCAGGGAGAGCCCCTCCGCAGCCTTCCCCTGGGATGCGGCATAGGGAGGAAGTGGTTACTAGCCTGCGAGAACAGATACACAATGAATATGTGTGTGACATGGTGGCAAGCAGAGGTTACATGGAACCAGAGAATGCTATCTTGATTGAGCCCTGGCTGCCATGGTTGCACAGGGGAGGGTCCTTCAGCCTGCAAACAGAGATGGGAGAATGCCATTGCTACACAAGCCAAACAATGATGTAGATATGGAGAGGAGGAGTGCATAAATGCACCCTCTAATCACCGTAATGGCCATTTAATCTGATGGGAAGGTGACGGGCTATGGCACGAGCCCGTCACGTGGCTCTGTACCATGGTGGCTAATGCCTTCCCTCTCTGTCTGCCACATACCCCGCACTAACACCCCATCCGGGGAGTATGCTTTTCTTGTACTTGATTAACCAACACGTACTCCTTTGTCCACACGAGAGTCAAACTTTCCCATTCTTCAATCTTCTCTTTTGATGTAGCATTTGCTTCCAAAAACTCTAAAGTGCTTCACATTTTTTGGTCTTCCTTTCCATAGCTCGTAGGTAGTTTTGTTAGTGTTGTTTCTAAGAATTGCTCTGTTTTTAATGTGAACTGTTGTATGCACTGCCTATGTCCAAAATATATCTGTCAATTTGGAATCCATTAGCATCGTTCGAGCCATTTCATGTACTGTCCTATTCTTTCTTTCAACAACTCCATTTTGTTAAGGTGTCCTAGCAACGGAGAATTTCCTTTTTATTCCATGACTGTTGCAGTAGTCCATAACTTCCTTTGAAGTGAACTCTCCTCCATTATCAGATCTCAAGCATTTTATTTTTGAATCCATTTCATTTTCAACCATTTTCTTGTAGATCTTAAAATTTTCAAAAGCTTCTGACTTATTCTTAAGAAAGAAAACTGCAGTCATTCTTGTATAATCATCAACTAATAACATAAAGTATTTATCACCTTTTAAACCCTTTGTTTTAGTTGTTCCAACTAGATCAGTGTGCACAATTTCCAATGGTCTTGTCGTTGAATATTCCTTTGATTTTCATTTGTTCTTTGTTTGATTTCCTTGTTGACAATGCTTGCATAAAGTGTTGGTTGGTTTCATGATTTGGGGCATTTATATGACCATTTCTCTTTTTCTGACTTTGATAAGGTTATCAAAATGTATGTGACCCATTATTCTGTGCCATAGCCAACTTTCATCTTCCTTTCCTAGACAACACTTTTCATTTCCAATTTCACTTAACACATATATGTTGTTTGAATTTCTTGTAGCTGTAGCAATCAATTTTCCTGAACCTTTTTTTCTTATCTCACACTTTTGTGAATCAAAAGTAACTTTATGACCTTGGTCAGAAATTTGACTCACACTTAGAAGATTATGTTTCATATCTTCTACTAGTAGAACATTTTCTTCCTTTTCATTCTTGTTCCCAATTCGGACTGTGCATTCTCCAATGACTTTGGCTGAATTATCATTTCTGAAGGAGGCTGATCCATTTATTTCCTTTCGTAATGTAATAAATTTGTATTTATCACCCGTTATGTGTTTTGAACACCCACTATCAACATACCAACAATGTTTTTTCTGCTTATCTTGTAGAGCGATTGTGCATTCTTCCTTTCTATACTGATCTTTCTTTCTTATCCATGTCATTTTTTGAGGTTCCTATCTGTGACTATTGTTATTTTGTTGAGGTTCTTTAGGAGGGACTTTCATTCTGCAATCTTTGGCCATGTTTCCAAAATTGTTACATTTGTAACATTCCACTTCAGTGCTCAAAGATTCAAACCTGTTGTAACTTCTTCTATGTGTTTCACTGGGTCTCTTTGAATAACCCCTTTGTGTATGACTCTCAAAGTTGTTATTGTTCATGTTGTTAGCTCTACAATTCACAACTTTATGTCAAAAATTACTACATGCATAACATAAACCAAAAAATATAGTTTGATACTTGGGAGTTGAAGATATTCTGAAGGGAGGTTCTCTTATGAATCCTTCTTCTTCTTAAGGCCTATCTGTCTATTGTTGATTTTGAAATCTGAATCTTCTTGGTGGAGGAGTGTCCCTGTAATCTTCCTTGTATATCTTCTTATCCCCTTTGATTGTTTCTGCATAGCTTTTTGGATACGTTTCTTTCTCTGTTGTTTTGGATCTTGATCCCTTTTTTGTCTTATTGTATCCAAGTCTGGACTTGTCAAGATGAGATTTTTGACTGCTGATAATGTCATCCATAACTTTTGAGATATTCCGCATATTTTTTTTTTTAATATCCTTTCTTAGTGTGACAATATTTGCTTCCAAGTTTCCAATGATCTTGTCCTTTTCCTCTAGTTTTTCTTTGAGTGCTTCTTCAATTATTTTATCTTCTTCCATTTGAACCTTCAATTTTGTGATCATTTGTTCTAGTTCTCGAGTGTGCTTTTTCTTGTCTAGTTATGCTTGTAGTTTCTTGTTTTTCTTCTTTTCTCTTTTGATAACTTCTATGGCACACATTAATTCTTCTCGATAGTCAACTTCTACCTCTTCAATTTCTTCTTCGAATTCTTCATACTCTTCTTTGGCTTCTTCATATTCTTCTTCGGAGTCTTCTTTGTCAGAATCTTTTACTTCCATGAATAGAACTCTTCCTGTCTCACTATCATTGACTTCATCTTCATCTGATGATGAGATGTCTTCTTTGATGCATAAGCTTTTCTTGAAATATTTATTTGTAGTTCTTTGGCCTTTATATGTGTGCTTGCCTTTTGAGTAACCTTCATCATTTTTCTTCTTCTTATGACGACATTTTTTAGAAAAATGTTGTCATAAAAAGAAGATTACCTCTATACCTACCATTGGTTCCCTTATTCAGTCTTTTGAAGCTTACCTATATACCTACTCTATACCTACCGTTGGTTCCCTTTTTCAGTATTTTGACAAAGTTGGCCACTTCTTCATCATCTTTCGAGATGTCGCTACTGCTGCTATATTCTTCTTGTTCCTTTTTCTTTTTCTTTGATATTTTCGATGCTTTGAAGGCTGCTTCTTTTACATCTAGATTTTCTTGTTCATTTCTCATTTCATATGCTGTGAAGATTCCATGCAGTTTGTCCATGCTTATTGAGTTTAGATATGATCTTTCTTTTAGTGATGATATCTTAGGGATGAATCTTATAGGAAGAGATCTTAGTACCTTTTGAACAATTACAGATTCTCTTATTTCTTCTCCTAATCCTATGAGGGCATTCACTATTTCATCGACTCGTAAGAAGTAGGCTGGGATATCTTTATCTTCCTTCATTTTTAGTTGTTCGAACTGACCTCTATAAGTTTGAAACTTTGTTTCTTTGACTTTTGTATCTCCTTCATAAATATTTCGAAGCTTGTCCCAAATCTCTTTAGAATATTTACAGTGTGCAACTTCGGTGAATATTGTATCACTGAGACCGTTCAAAAGTGCATTTGTGGCTTTGGAATTATTCTCGTCAAGTTTTATCGCTTTGTCATTTGTTGGTGGAACCACTGGTGCTATGTATCCATCTACAATTGATTGCCAAACTTGAAATCCCTATTCCTGTATATATGTCTTCCTCCTTATGCTCCAAAAGGCATACTTTTTTCCATCAAACTGTGGTATTCCATTTTTATATAAGTTGGTACTCTCCATGATCTACCTTTCAGTGGTTAAACTGATTTCTGAAGGAACCTACTTTGATACCAATTGTTCGATTACTAAGAGGGGGGGTGAATCAGTAATAGAGCAGTGTTATATCAATGTAGAATTATTATCCAATAATGAGTAATAAGAACTGAAAAATCACACACATACACAGTACACCAGTGTTTTACGTGGAAACCCAAATCGGGAGAAAACCATAGAATGTTTTTTCTTATATTTCTTAAAGAATTACATTCATTGGAAGCACAAAATTCCTTTGTTTTCTAGCTACAACTGGAAGGAGGCTTCAACCCCCTAGTTTCTCAGGCTACAACCTGAGGGGAGCTCTAACTCCCCAATTCTTTGGATACATCCAGAAAGAGGCTACAACCCTCTATGTTCTACAACTACAACTAGAAGGTGGCTACAACCACCTGTCCTTGCCTCTTCCAACTACCCTGAAGTAGAAGTAGAATGATGGAACCACTGTCACACTATCATTGTGAGATATACCGCTATAAACCTGTACCAATAAACCTAAACCATGCATCAACCATTCATCAACCTGTACCTCAAACTGTAATCAACTTGTACCATGAACAAGTGCATCAACCATGCACCAACCTATACTTTAAACAAGTGCATCAACCATGCACCAACCTATACCAAACAACCTGTAATCAACTTGTACCATAGACAAGTGCATCGAGCCATGTACCAAGTATGTACAAATCATGTGTCAACTACTCGTCAACTATGAATCATTAATATGTACCAACATCATAAACGATACACCTCATGTATGTGCCAACTCATTAACTACTTGTATCAACCATTGTAATGCCCCTGACCTTAATCCCACATGGTCGGGCAGACGCTACTGTGCAGAACAACATAATTCTCATACTTAATTGATAACATGCATTTATTTCATATTAAACACCTTTAAATCAGAGTAAGCACAAGATTATTGCTAACATAAATAATCCATGTCATTAATAATAATCCATATTCACAACAAAATACATGATACATATAAGCATCACAGGCATGCAAAGCATAATAGTAAGCATAAGCTGATACTTATCTTTGAAACTGTGGTAATTCCACAAACCACGTTCAGGCCTTCCACAAACCTCCCAACCTTAGACCATGCTCCTCATCACTCTCAGCAGTGGGTCACCCTCGAGCTAGGACTAAGCTCCACCCAAGGCAAGGAATCCTAGTCTAGGCTGAGGTTACAGGGAAAACTACACAGAATAACTAGAAGGATTCTTCCCAGGATGCCTTCTTACGCCCACTACTCATGGAGTCTCATTCCCCACATGCTTGTTCCGCCCGGGAGTATACACCTTCACAAGAACAGTCCATCATTGTTTCACCTCCCTCTCTAAGTCTCGGCAACAGGCTAGATCAGGAAGTCTTAGAGCTCCGTAGTTGGTGCTGGACTCTTTCTAGGAGAAAACCACTTCCTAACAGACTCTCTCACCTGGAGGGAGTTGCTCACAGGCCTGACAACCTGCTTCTTCTACCACAGGCCTGACAACCCGCTTCTTTAGCACACCCTTCATCTTAATTCCAACCGGGTGAGGGAAACCGCAACAACATCAAGCACTCAGTTGACACCAGGATGAGAAACAAAACAAAAAATGGGCATCCACGAGGATCCACACGAACATACAATGGTCTGCAAGCCACACACAGTCAAGCACTGCATGACTGCAACAGTCCACTAGAAACACAGACACAGGTTTCCCAAAACTGGTGAAAGATAGATGCTATAGCATAACAAGGCTCAACAATTATGGGACATTCAATTTTCCCCAACTAACAATACAAGATAGACTCACGGATCAGGCTTTTTGGATGCATGAGGGTGTACAAAGATCCCACACAGAGACTTAATGGTTCAGGTAAGGATTCCCTAGAACAAACACCGAAATTGAGGTCGATCCTAGACACCCGCGAGTTCAGACGGAGGATGGAGAATGGGAGGAGGAACCCCCATCATGGCTCAAATCAACAGTTTTAACTGCATGCACTTGGATTGACACTTGTCACCCATGAAGCTCATTCCTTCCCATTTGGAGGTCTCTCGTCCTTCCAAAGAACTTAGGATAAAACATCACATTTACATGGCTTTTGGAATAATATTAAAATATTATTCCCAAGGACTTAAGCCCCTAGGCTTAGCCCCTAGGCTCAACACTTAGCCTCTCTTTCCCACCTTCCAACCCCCAATCCCTTACCCATTATGTGGAAGCTTAGTCCCCCATCACTCATTCATCATGGTCGGTCTAGACGTAGTGGTGTTTATATTTTTTTATTAATGTTCTGTATGATTACATATACAAAAGTAGTCTCCCAGCCTTAACACTTAGATTCTCCGGCCTAATAATACATAAGCCCACCAGCTTATATAAACTTGGCTCACCGACCTATAAAAAATAATTACAATTCATAATGCATGCTTTATACTCCATAGACATGATTTACAACAGGGCTTGGCCTTGGGGACATTACAATCCCCTCCCCTTATTTTTTCACAATCCTCAGTGCAACTTTACATTGCATCTGCACGCTTTTCAAAATTTTCAAAAAGATGTGGGTACTCTGTCTGCATAACATATTCATGCTCCCATGTCATGTTCTTAAGACTGTACCAGGTCCAGTGGACCTTTACAAGCCTTATAGATCGATTCCAGAGCTGTTTGTTTTTCCTGTCCAATATGCACACAAGATGCACTTGCAGGACACCTTCTTGTTCCACCTGAATCACATTCTAATCAATAACATGATTAGCATATGCTATATATTTCTTAAGCAATGAAACATGAAACACATTATGTATAGTCATGGATGCAGGTAATGCAAGCATATATGCAACTGGCCCACAAAATCTAGCTGCCAACTTGGCACAACTTCCCAGCTTCAGGGAACTTCTGTTAGGTTTCACTTTCAGGAAAACATGATCACCCACTTTGAACTCTCTATGGGTTATATTCTTATCAACATAACTTTTCTTCCTATTCTGGGCAACTTTCAAATTTTGCTTAATTTTTACCATTTGTTCCTCCATTTCCTTGAGCAACTCTGGCCCAACTACTGTTCTATCAACTGGCTTATCCCAACTCACTGGAGTATTGCACTTTCTTCCATAAAGTTCTTCAAATGGGCTCATCTTCAACGATACATGATACCCATTGTTGTACACAAATTCTACCAAGTCCAAGTAGTCTTCCCATCTTGATGGTTTGTCCATCACATACATTATTAGTATGTCCTCTATTACTCTGTTCACCCTCTCTCTCTTTCCATCAGATTCAATATGATAAGTAGTACTAAAGTTCAGATTCGTTCCAAATCCTTTGAACAATCCTTTCCAGAAATTCAAGGTGAATTTCGGATCTCTGTCAGACACAATCATTTTAGGAATTTTGTGCAATCATGCCACTTCCTTCACAAAAATATCAACAACATCTGCTGCCTTATGAGTAGTTTTCAGTGGAATAAAATGGGTAGCTTTTGTAAGCTTTTCGACCACCACCATGATCGAATCATGCAGCTTGGATGTTCTGGGCAATCCTGTAATAAAATCCATTGTCACTACTTCCCACTTCCACTCAAGAATGGGTAAAGGTCGCAGCAACCCTGCTGGGTGCCTATGCTCAGCTTTAACTTTCTGGCACTCCATACATCTAGCGATGTATTAAGTGATCTCTCTCTTCATACCCAACCAAAAGTAATGGCTCTTGACTGCTACTACTATTTTCTGATATCCCGGGTGCCCTGCATAAGGCACATTATGCATCTCCTGCAAAATAATCTCTTTCAAGTGCTGGACATTAGGTACAAAAATTACGTTCTTGTACAACAGTATTCCATCTATTTCCAATTTATAAATTTCTATCTTTTGTGCCATCTTACCCTGCTATAGCTTGGCTACCAATTCTCTGTACTGCAGATCTACATTTGCAGCCTCCATAATTTTTCATTTAATATCATTCTGATACATGCTAATGGTTGTAGCATGTAATTCATGCACCCTCCTACTGAGTGCATCAACCACTTTATTCTCCTTTCCTTTGATATGTTTGATCTCAAAGTCATACTCACACAGAAATTCCAACCACCTACTTTGTCTAGCATTTAAGGTTGGTGAATCAAATAAATATTTCAGACTATTATGATCTATTCTGAGTTCAAACCTCCTTCCCATGAGGTAATTCTTCCATTTACTCGAAGCATGAATGATTGTTGCCAACTCCAAATCATGAGTGGCATAATTCTTTTCATGCTTTTTCAGCTTCCTAGACTCATAAGAAATTACAAATCCATTCTAACTGAGAAGTCCTTGCAACCCTTCTTTACACGCATTTGTGCACACCACAAAATTCACATTTGGATTTGCAATCCTCAAGATTGGAGCATTGGTTAACAACTACTTCAATCGCTGGAAACGTTTCTCACACTCTTCTGTCCACTGAAACTTTTTCTCCTTCCTTTGCAAGGAAATGATAGGGTGAGCTATTTTTGAGAACCCTACGATAAACCTTATGTAATAGCCCACTAGACCCATAAAGGATCTAACTTCTACCACATTCCTTGGCATTGACCATTCTCTGATGGCCTCAACCTTCTCAAGATCCACGGTGATCCCTTCTTCTGAAATAATGTGCCTCGAGTAATGGATCTGCCTTTGATAAAATGAGCATTTGCTCAACTTTGAATATAGCTGGTGTTCTCTCAACACTTGCAACACCATCCTCAGGTGTTTTTCATGCTCTTCCTCTGACTTGGAATACACCAAAATGTCATCTAGGAATACTATAAAAAACTTGTCTAGATAGTCCCTAAATACACCATTCATCAAGCACATAAAAACAATAGGTGCATTCGACGGTCCAAACGGTACCACTGTGAACTCATAATGACCATACCTTGTTATAAAGGTGGTCTTGCTAATGTCTTCATCCTTTATTATTACTTGGTGATATCCCGATCTGAGATCTATCTTCAAAAATATTTTCACACCTTTCAATTGATCAAAAAGATCATCGATCATCAGCAAAGGATACTTGTTCTTGACAATTACTTTGTTCAACTATCTGAAATCAATGCACAACCTCAATGTCCCATCCTTCTTCTTCATGAACAGGACCGGGGCACCCCAGGGTGACACACTTGGGTGAATGTACCCCTTCTTTAGAAGCTCTTCAAGCTGCAATTGCAACTCTTTCAGCCTTGGTGTACTCATTCTTTAAGGAGCTTTCGACACTGGAGTTGCTCTAGGCATCAAATTTATAGAGAAATCGATATCTCTCTTCGGAGGTAGTCTGGGTACCTCTTGAAATATATCTTCAAAATATTTAAGTACCTCATGATCCTCAATACTTGACAGCTTATCCTCAGGCATTTTCCCCACATGGGCTGCAAATAATTGACAGCCTTTTCTATAGCACTTCTTCATCTGCATTGCTGAGATTTCTCTAACAGTAACAGCTCTAAGAATTCCTTGAACTATTTTCTGATTCCCCTCCTCATCCAAGAATGTAAATTCCTTGTTATGACAGTCCAGGAGGGCATGGTGCTGGTCCAACCAATCCATCCCAATTAAATAGTCATAAGATCCTAAAGGTTGAATATTCAAATCGGCCTTCGTGCTCAGTCCATTCATGTTTATAGGATAGGAATTGACTAACTCCATGACTTTCCTCTTGGTTCATGTAGCTAGCTACACTACCAAATACTTTTCATGTTTTCTTCGTATCAAATGAAAACGTTCTACCACTCTAGGGTCTATATAACTATGGCTAGCCCCTGAATCAACTAAAATAGTAAATGGTTGGTTTTTTATCATACCTTCTACTTTAATCACGTGTGACTGAAATTCAACTTGCTTGTTGTCCAGGGCTGTATAGATCCTTGGCATTTTACTGCCCATGTCCTCCATTGTTTCAGTTTGTTGAACATTATGGACAACTCTTTCTTTTCCACTTTTATGGGGAAAATCTCTGTACTTATGGTTCTCTTTACATCCCCAACACTGAATGGGCGTCTGTCTCACCCTTTGTTCTCCTACTTCAGCCATTCTCGGCTCTCTAAATGATGGATGTCCTTGAGGACTATTTCTGAAAAAGGGAGGTTTGCTTCCCTTCTGCCTCTTTTCTTTCTTAAACTTCTTTTAGTCAACCCAAGCCTTCTGAAAGGTAGGCTTTTCTCTTTGTTGTTCATATAAGAATTTCTCTCTTCTTATTGTTTCTTCCATAGTCTTAGGATCATCATACCGAATCTTGTCACCAATGGGAGATGGCAGTCCACTCAGATACTTATGAATCTTGACAGCCTCATCTTTGATGAATGGAACATACTTCAGTAATTCCAAAAACCTTCGTTCGTATTCATCAATGGTCATGTTTCCTAGCTTAAGTTCAAAGAACTCCTTCATCTTTCTGTCATAATATCTTTTAGTCAAGTATTTCCTCTCAAAATATCTCTTGAATTATTTCCATGTAATATCTTTCTCTATAATGTGTTGCACCTACACAAGTTGATCCCACCACATGGATGCTTTTCCTTTTAGTTGATACATCGAAATTCTTCCTTCTGCATGAGAGGAATAATTTTGTAGTTGGAAATATTTCATCATGCCAAGAAACCATGTTTCGACATCTTCCTCATTCTTATGTTCTCCATCAAACATAGGAGGCTTAATCTTATTCATTTCCCCTTTCAATTCATCCACTTCAGATCTTCGGTGTTTTTTGGTAGGGGATGGGCTCGAATTACTGTGTGCTTCCTTATCAGAATTCTTTGGGGAGTGACGACGATATCTGTGACCACTCCTCGATCTTCTTTTCCTCTCAGGGGTCCTGCGACTCTCTGTCTTTCTTGAGTCACTCTCCTTTTCCAATTTCTTTTCTATTCTTTCCAAACTCTTCAACATCCTTAAGTTGAAACGACCCTGCCTATCCCTGACTCTCATGAGCTTTCGGCTATCGGCTCAGTGAGCCTGGGCATACTTCTGCAATATTTCAATGATTTTTATCATATGTCCTTCCTTATCCAATTCTCTTTCATTCCCATTGGAGTTCGATCCTTCGACTCCCAAGTTGACATCCCTTACTTATGTTTCATTCTCTGAATTGAAGGAAATCAACACTTCTTCCATTTATCTGCACTCCATGGAAATTCTAATCGGTTCTGGCACTCGTCAAGCTTCTGTAATCACAACATGCAAACAACCAGAATTTGTTAGGCCATCTATTCTATTCTTAATAAGAAAACATTTTGATTTCATGAATTTTCCAAGCTCTGCCCGGCTCTATAATTTTTGGGTGATAGCTCCCATTTTCTTAGTCCCTAACCCATGTGATCAAGGGTCATGACCAAACGCTAAACTGCTAGGTGCTACAAGGCTCTCCAAATGAACTTTGGGTTTTAGGATTGCAGGGTTTTGGGGTTTTGGTTTTTAGGGTTTTGGTCCCGGAGGTTCTCGCACTCACTTCCCTCTCCAACTCTCGATTTTCGAAAATTCACGTTCCTTACTCTCTGGGCCCATAAAACAGTTGTCACCCACCAAGGTAGTGACACATGGTGTCCTTAAGAAGGTCCACCTCACTCCCAGTGATGTTAGGGGGCCCCACTACTTTCTCTTTTTCATTTCGGAGTTTCGAGCATCAAGAGTTCATACACCTATGCATCTTGAACTTTTTTTTTCCAAAATTTTGAAATTATGGTCTATTCATCTACTTGATCCAATGGTCAAGTTCCTATCCTATGATCTTTGGTGTAGATCATTTCAATCCTGGAGTTCCCGATCCAGCGACTCCATTTCTCTTGTCACTTCAATCTCCAAATTTCGATATGGAAATGTATGTATGAGATCAATGGCTGTGAGCCTCCCCTAATCCGACGAATCATGGGATTTCAGCACTTCTTCCTGGAAGTGCTCTGCCATCTGATTCTACCCTTGTTAATCTCTTTCGTGATTCAGAACTTGGAGTGACCAAGAATTTGGCCTGTGCTCCAATTTCACGATCCCTGAATTCATGAAATGGTCCAACGGTCCTAATTTCCCATGATTCGATGACTTAGATCTCATCGACATTTCACGTATCAAAATTTCGTTTGTCATGAGGTTGAAAGATATTCCACCTCCGTCCTCCCTATTCCCGAAATGTCGATTTCTTCCTAGACAATTAACGATCTTGTTCTCTCTTTAGATCGACAGTTGTGATCCAATCGTGAATTCGTGTTTCGTGAATTCTCACGAACTCACCCTTAGACCATTTCAGGTCATGAGTCAAGGAAAGTTTGATCTCTCTCCATGCGTCCTTTTCGATGGACGATCTTGATGAATTCAGGATTTCACGTATCACGATCTCCAGACTCCTATACAACTCCAAAGGGTTTTAAACCTTGTGCATGCTCTCCAGATGTAACGGTTGTGAGGGTTCTCCTTTCCTCTCGAACAGATCCCATGGCTCCAGCACCTCTGGTGTGGATTTCTCTCTCTCCCTGTGGCCATATACCACACCAATTGCGGTTTAATAATACCGCTACACCTCCTGAATGGTCAAGTAGTCCGTTGATACTTAGAAACATTATGAGGTTTGAAATTATTCCTCCAGACACAATTTCATTCTCAAAACCTCGGTCCAAACACCACTTATCCAGCCCATATAGGCTCAACATTGAAACTAGGCTCTGATACCATACTGTAACGCCCCTAGCTTTAATCCCACTTGGCTGGGAAAATGCTACTGTGCAGAACAATATCATTCTCATACTTAATTGATAACATGCATTTATTTCATATTAAACACATTTAAATCAGAGTAAGAACAAGATTACTGCTAACATAAATAATCCCTATCATTAACAATAATCCATATGCACTACATAATACATGATACATATAAGCATCACAGGCATGCAAAACATAATATTAAGCATAACCTAATACTTATCTTTGAAACCATGATAATTCCACCAACCATGTGCAGGCCTTCCACAAACCTCCCAGCCTTAGACCACGTTGCTCATCACTCTCAGTAGTGGGTCACCCCCGAGCTGGGACTAAGCTCCACCCAAGGTAAGGAATCATAGTCTAGGCTGAGGTTAGAGGAAAAACTGTATAGAATAACTGGAAGGATTCTTCCGAGTATGCCTTCTTATGCCCACTATTCAAAGAATCTCATTCCCCACATGCCTGTTTCGCCCGGGAGTATACACCTTCACAAGCACAGTCCATCAGTGCTTCACCTCCCTCTCT
>CBVK0103023278.1:0-16636 GCA_900067695.1 Picea abies | reverse complement strand
ACGTGCTCTTCAAGAAAATCATCCTCTTGAACCAAGACCATGTCGATGGTCATTTCCTCAGTAGTCAAATACAACAAGAAATATATGTTATAATCGAGACGTCGGAGTAGAGTGGCAGACGTCAAGGTGCATTTTAACACTTCAAAGGAGCATTGAGTAGCTTCATCCCAATAGAATGGGACTCCCTTTTTCAAAAGATGCATAAACCCTTTAGTGATCTCGGCGTAATTCGCGACAAAACTTCGAAGAAAATATGCTTTCCCCTGTAAGCTCTGAAGTTGGGGTATCATGCATGGGGAAGGAGATTGAACTATCGCCTCAACCTTGATAGGATCGACCATGATTCTTTTTGTTGATATGACAAAACATAAGAGACAACCTGATGTCATGCAAAAACTACACTTTATAGGATTCAATCGAATCCAATAGTAGAGACATCACTCAAAGATTAGTCGAAGATGAGCGGGATGATCAAATCTCTAGAGAGAGTGTCATGCTAGTCATCAAGGTACGCCTCGACTATGTGTCTAAGGTCATGAAAAGAAAACAACATGGCCCACTGAAAGGTAGCTACAGCATTCTTCAAGCTAAAAGGCATCTTACGATATGCGAGCATGCCCCAAGGACAAATAAAAGTTGTTTTATGTTGGTCCTCCAGCTTGATTTGAATTTGATTGTATCCCGAGAAACCATCCATGAATGAGAAGACCTCGCAGCCAGTGCATTCATTGACAATCTAACCGATGAATGGGGTGGGAAAATTGTCTTTCAGATAGACCTTATTCTAATCACTAAATTCCATAAACACATGAATCGTACCATGTTTCTTGTTAACTAGAACTAGGTTTGACACCCATTTCATCAACTGTACGGGGTAGATAAAATTGGATTTGAGCAGTTTTTCTACTTCTACCTTAATTGTTGTCGCTTTTCATGGATTTACCAAATGAAGCTTCCGTCGGACTGGTTTGGCATCAGGATAAGTCGTAATTTCATGCTCGACAATCAATGCATCAATGCCTGGAATTTCCTTGTAAGACCAAGAAAAAACGTCACGAAATTCTTTGAATAACTCAGTGTAAGTTTGAATCTCTTCGGGGGAGCAATTTTCTCCGATGAAAACATTCTCCACAACACCAGGGGTTTAGGAGATATCTATGGGAATCGTTTTAGATATACTTTCCATGTTAACCTCGACATAGACTTTGTGTGTAGCCATAGGATTGATAGGACAAGAATTGCCTCCATTTATGGTTGAAACAAATTCTCCCACCTCTATTCTCCTTAACTCGGGAAGGAAGTAAGATCTATGATGTAGATTTTCCCAAGGTCTATTGGGACCAGTCATTTCCTCGAGAATATCCTCGTTAGAGGACAAGACTAAGTCTAAAGGATCTTGAGTGACAAGAGAACCTTGATCCCAAATAGTCTCAAGAACTAGATCTAACTCCTGTGCGGGAGTCAGATCGGGGTTGGCTGAAGTCTGTTGGACAATGCCATACGCAACCTCACCTGGGGACAAAGCCATGGACATGCCAGGATGCCATGTCCTTTCCATTGAGGCTGATAGGGAAGGTAAATTCCACAAATCATTAAAGAAGCTTGTTTGAAACGATGACACTAGTAGAATTGCAGCCCTAGGATGGTCAGGGACAACCAATATAATCTTGACATCGCCATAAGGCGGTGGGTAATCAAAATTTCTCATCAACAATGGAAACAAACCAGCACCTAAGTTGGAAAAGTCAGGCTGCAGATTATCAATCATCGGGACCATGGAATCCCCCAATGAAGGGTCAAGACAGGAGAAGGAAAATTGGTCAATGGTCACAATCTAGCCCTCGTGTGGAAAACACAAGACCTGAAAAACCGTAGCAACCACTACATGCATTGCATAAGTCCAAATCCTTCCAAACAATAGGTTGTAGTTGAGAGGCACATCGACCCCTTCAACTTTGACACACATGGTTTTTCCTCCCAAATGCATGGGGAAAGAAGGAATAATTCCATGTGGTCTGAGCGACCTATCGTCAAACGTCGTAAGCAATGCAGGTGATGGAGAAAAATCGGGCTGACCAATGGCCTTCCAACATGCCAATGACATCACACAAGTCGAGGCACCCTTGTCAACCACTATACGAAAAATGTTCCAAGTAAAATATTTTATGGTGTAAACCACTGCTATCTAAAACGCAACGTGGTAGAGAAGATGGGGTTTTAATTCGGTTGGATCAAAAATGTTCACTCTCAGGTTACAAGTTTGTCGATCCCAAGGCAGATAATAGAGATTTTCTCTGTGAAGGGAAACTTTGGAGGACTTCTAAAGCAAACATTGCGCAAGGGCTTTGTGCCAAATCTTCCACAAGGGAGTAGTTATGGGCGTCCCTCGCATTTGGGTTATGAGAAGCCTTCTTAAATGCACATTTTGGGATGTGATTCATCGTTTCTCCCATTGGCTTCTCAATTTGGAGAGGATTCGTTGGGTTCGTGGCTTCCTTTCCCTTCTCAGCAGATTTCTTCATTTCATAGTCTTGGGCCCTGGTCGCAATATTAGCTTCGGCATTCATCATGTAAATATTCACGGCCAGGTTAGTAGGTGTGGGGGGTCCCTGACTGCCCCCTATCACGCTTGTGGATGCAGAAGCTTCAGAAATGTTTTGCCCTTGTGGAAAAGAGTTTGTCAGCACAGCAGGTTGTTTTTGCACCAATATCTTATGAGCTTCTACAATCCAAGGGCACAGATGAGTCGGGTGGTCCTCCATGCAAAGGTTACACAGATACTTCGAATTCTTGTTCTTTGTTTTTCCCCCGCTAGCATTATTGGTAGCCTTTTTATCCCCCTTACCCTTCTTATTCCATTGTTTCTTCTTTCCCTTGAGTTTTTGGTTGGCCTTAGGGTTTGTCGATAATATGCAGGCATGCCCCAAGGAAAAATAAAATTTGTTTTATGTTGGTCCTTGGATTTGATTTGAATTTGATTGTATCACGAGAAACCATCCATGAATGAAAAGACCTCGCAGCCAGCGCATTCATTGACAATCTAATAAATGAATGGGATGGGAAAATTGTCTTTTGGATAGGTCTTATTCAAATCATGGAATTCCATGCACACGTGAATCATACCATGTTTCTTGTTAACCAGAACTAGGTTTGACACCCATTTCATCAATTGTACGGGGTAGATAAAACTGGCTTTGAGCAGTTTTTCTACTTATGCCTTAATTGTTTCCGCTTTTCGAGGATTTACCGGACAAATCTTCTATCGAACTGGTTTGGCATCAGGATAAGTCGTAATTTCATGCTCGACAATTCGTGGGTCAATTCCTGGAATTTCCTCATAAGACTAGGAAAAAATGTCATGGAATTCTTTGAATAACTCAATGTAAGTTCCAATCTCTTCAGGGGAGCAGTTCACTCCGACGAAAACATTCTCCACGATGCTAGGGGTTTAGGAGATATCTATGGGAATCATTGTAGAGATACTTTCCATGTTACCCTCAACATATACTTTGTGCATAGCCATAGGATTGATAGGACAAGTATTTTCTCCATTCACGATCAAAACAAATTCTCCCATCTCTATTCTCCTTAACTCGGGAAGGAAGTAAGATCTATGATGTAGATCATCCCAAGGTCTATCAGGACCATTCATTTCCTCGAGAATAGAGGGCAAGACCAAGTATAAAGTACCTTGAATTGAAAGAGAGCCTTGAGCCCAAATAGGCTCAAGAACTAAATCTAACTCATGTGCAAGAGTCAAATCAGGGTTGGCCGAAGTCTGCTAGACAATGTTATATGCAACCTCGGCTAGGGACAAGGGAATGGGCATGACAAGATGCCTTGTCCTTTCCATCGAGGCTGATAGGGAAGGTAAATTCCACAAATCTTTAAAGTAGCTCAATCAAAACGATGACACTTGTAGAATTGAAGCCCTAGGTTGGTCGAGAACAACTGATATAATCTTGACATCACCATAAGGCGGTGGGTAATCAAAAGTTCCCATCAATGATGGAAATAAACTAGCACTTAATTTGATAATGTCAGGCTTTGGATTATCAATCATTGGGACCATGGAAGACCCCAATGAAGGGTCAGGATGGGAGAAGGACAATTGGTCAATGGTCACAATCTGGCCCTCGTGAGGAAAACACAAGACCTGAAAAACCATAGCAACCACTGCATGCATCGCATAAGTCCAAATCCTTCCTAACAACAAGTTGTAGTCGAGAGGCGCATCGACCACTTCAAATTCGACACACATGATTTTTCCTCCCAACTAGATAGGGAAAGAAGTAATAATTCCATGTGGTCTAAATGACCGATCGTCAAATTCCATAAGCAACGTAGGTGATGGAGACAAACTGGGTTGGCCAATGGCCTTCCAACATGCCAACAACATCACGCAAGTTGAGGCACCCTCATCAACCACTGTACGGAAAAAAATTTGAGTAAAATATTGTGTGGTGTAGCCACTACTATATGAAACACAACGTGGTAGGGAAGATGGGGTTTTAAGTCAGTTGGATTATAAACGATCGCTCTCGGGTTACAATTCTATGTCGATCCCAAGGCGGATAATAGAGATTTTCTTTGTGAAGGGAAACTTTGGAGGACTTCCAAAGAAGACATCGTGCAAGGGGTTTGTGTCAAATCTTCCACAATAGAGTAGTTTTGGGAAGCCCTCACATTTGGATTATGAGAAGCCTTCTTAAACGCACCTTTTGGGATGTGAGTCATCATTTCACCCATCGCCTTCTCAATTTGGAGAGGAGTCTGTGGGTTCGTGGCTTCCTTTCCCTTTTCAACAGATACTATCATTATGTAGTCTTGGGCCCTCGTCATTGTATTAGCTTCAACATTCATCATGTAAATATTCATGGTCGGGTTAGTAGGCACAGGGGGTCCCTGACTGCCCTCTGTCACGCTCGTCGATGCAGAAGCTTGAGTCATGTTTTTCCCTTGTGGAAAAGGGATCGTCAGCACAACAGGTTGTTGTTGCACCAATAGCTTCTAAGATTCTACAAGCTGAGGGCACAGATGAGTCAGGTCGTCCTTCGTGCAAAGGTTACACGGATACTTCAAATTCTTCTTCTTTTTTTTTCCCCAGCCAACATTATTGGTATCCTTTTTATACCCCTTAGCCTTCTTATTATGTTGTTTCTTCTTTCCCTCGAGCTTTTTGTTGGCCTTAGGGTTTTTCAACTGCACACTGTGTACATTTCACATATGGGTAGGGGGACCAGCTGAACTCGAAGTTCGGCTGGCCACAGACTATTGTATCAAAAATTGTTGCAATTGATTTGACAATGGGTCCATGGACTTGCCTTGTGCTGAGCCCACAATAATATTGGCATGGGTTCCAGACTTTTTCTTGGCCTTATTGAGAATATACTATGTCTTATCTGGAAAAATCTCGTAGAGCATGCCAAACTGAGAGTAGATCAGTTCAAGCTGTTGCGCTCTCATAATTGCCTCCTCTTCTGAAAACACTAGAAATCTCAATGTCCTTCGATACGCAGGGAACCAAAGACTTCAGAAACCAATCAAGCAAGAAAGAAGGAGGGACGTGGACCTTTATTAAGCTCTTATGATGTCGCCATTCTTGGATATGATCAGAGATATGGTTGGCCTTGGTTTGCTAAAAGTTGGCCAGCGATTCAGTGTCGATATCGTATCTCACGGGTAATTGGAAATGATTCAAAAAAACGATTGCCAACTCGTTGAAGTAAAAATACCTCGAGCAGTCGAGCTCAATATACCATTTTCTTGCACCACCTATAAGAGTCTGTTGAAAAAGGTGCAACTAGACAGAGTCGTCCTTCAGTGAGTTTGACAAGCACCTTAAATGGAAAGTTGTCACATGATCACCTGGATCTTCACTTGGCTTGCCTTCAAATTTTGTAATATCTAAGAGAAACTTAGTTGACATGGGGGGCCAACGCGGATCATGACAAATTGGGTCGTTCAGTAATCTCAACAATTCTGACAGATGTAGTGTTTCCAAAAATGGTAGTTTTGGTTGTGAACTATTTACAGGAAAAGAGGGTCCTCGAGTTTGACTAGCACCAGGTTTCCAGGAAAAGTTGGAATGTTGGCCAGGGTTTTGGTAAAAATTGTGGCCTTGACCAGCATAGGGTAACTGCATATGTTGGGGTATCATCGGCTGACTCCCATAATTGGGTGACACAACTTGCACAAGGATTTATCCCTTCATTATGTTGCAAGGACCATGGAAGGAGATGCCCCCAACCAATCCAGTGGGCATGGGTAGGGATCCTTTCCTAGGGATCCATTGAGCATGGAAGGGGTTGCCCCAACCGACAATCATTGCGAGGGAACCGATCCCTGCCAAGGATTCCAAAGACCATGTGTGGAGAAAACTCCAGTCGTCACTCCCTGGGTTTTGTACCGGGTTTTGTTGACCAAAACTGGGATTGCCCCCAGCCGAGACAACAGTCGAAGAAAAATCATTGTTCCCAAATGCGGAAAACAAAGAGAATGACATAGATTCCACCAGCGTTGTATAAGATGAAGGTCCTAAATTGCCTCCACCATACAAGTTATAATTAGTGTTTGGCCCGATTGGTGGCTGAAAAGAACCACCGAGCGAAGGGGACAGAGGAGGTATATGACCCCCACCATAAGGGATAGCATTAGGGGACAGAGGAGGTATATGACCCCCACCATAAGGGATAGCATTAAAAGTGATAGAAGCACCCCTAGTTGACCCTTTTATAGGAGTGTTGGAGCTCCCTGCCCCCATACCCATGGTCTGTAAGGTAGATTAAGTAAGAACCAAGCTTGAATCAAATTCAAGCATCCCATATGAGAAGGGAGGGCATGTCGTACTCTGAGTGAACGGAGCGGTAGTCAAAGCTGATAATGGTATTGGACCACTGCCTAAAGTCAAGGGAGTCGAGACCACTATGGTTTGGACTGGAGAAGGTGGGATAGGAGGTAGGATGCCTCCTGAAGTAGTAGTCATAACGGGAGTATGAGGTCTCTTGAACGAAGTAGCATCATTTTCTTCCATTGTTGCTTGCAAGACTAGATGGCACTCAGAAGGTATCACCTCATGATTCGGATGGTAGGTTCCTCTAGATTTGGAAAGTCTCATCATGGAGCAGGCTCGAGAATAGCTTCCTGTGGCCCAGTCGCTTCGAATGACCCTTCTTGATCAAGTCTTTGTTGCAACGATGGCAGAGGTGGATCCAATGTAACTGGCAATAGGCCCTGAAGCCTTCACTGCCGGCGGAGTTGTTGATATTCCACTTTGTGAAATGATCAACTGACATAGTAAGTCTTAATTAGCATTTAAACACCAATCACACACTAAAAATTTTCCTAAAGGAAAAATCAAGCATTCGACTATCTAGTAGGAAGGACAGTTATGCCAATCGACACTAGATCAACTAACCGGTGCAATTGAAACTCGAACATGGAAGAACCCTCCGGGTATACTCTATGAAAAGAGATTTAAAATATGGGCAACTAAGTTTCCAGCTCGCAGTCAGTCACCAGGTGGGTACAGTCAACAATCGGGCGGATTGTAATGAGCAGGATAACAATTCTGAAGCCTATCAATGGTATCAAAATCAAATGGTCATGAAGACAACAGAGGATCTGAATGGATTCGAGGTCCATGAAGCTCTGTAGGAAAATTTAGTCAGTATTATTCCCAAGACACACCCTCAATATACGTTCCCCACTACATCCAATCCAGCTTTGGAGGGGTTATCTGCATTGTCTTTCCTCACACGACCTCGTGTTTATCTACTGTGTTAGAGGGGGGTCCTGGCTAAATTTTATGACATTGGACTTAAGAACTCCCTAACTTAGACTCCAATGTTTGATTTAACGGCCTCACGTGACCTTGTGTTTATCCCCTGTGTTAGAGGGGGGTCCCAGATAAATTTTACGACACTGGACTTAAGCACTTCCTAACTTAGACTCCAATGTTTGATTTAACGGCCTTGAAGAGTTTCCTCTCCAAACCTAATTCAAGTCCCTAAAACCCTAAACTAGTTTGTGAACCCTACAAACAGAAAAGTATTGTATATTTTAGATTAAGCATTATTTTTAAAGGCTTGATTTAGTCAAAAGGTACAGTAGTGAAACTAATGGTGTGATCAAGAGATGAATAAGGAGGAGAAAAGTAAAGCACTTGAAAGAAAAATTACTTCGAAATTAAAAGCAAATCTTTATAACTAACTCTTTGTAAACCTAACTTTTCCTAACTGACACTTCAAGATCTTGTAAAGAAAACCTAAAAATTGGTTTCTCTTGACTACAAGCTACTTATGTTTCAAAAAATCAAGAATAAATTGACAATAAAGACTCTTTTTCCTTTTTTCAAATAACAACTTTAACTACTTTTCCAAACTGAAATGCATGAAAATCAAATTATTTTTTCTTAATTGCTTTAAAGAGAAAAATTGAAGTAAATCTTATTCATTTTTCAAAGAAAGTAAAAAGGATAAAAATAAAACTAAAACAAGACTGGAAAATACCTTTATCCCACTATGGATCACAGGGATTCAATCAAGAAACCGAGAAGGCATATCTACAACTGAACATCTTGCTCAAAACCTTTTTCCAGGGTAAACATAAGAAGATGAAGAAAAAAAGTAAACTAGAACCTATACCCATGCTATGGGCATAAACAGAGACTCTGGGTTGATTCAAGAAATCCCTGAGAAGTGTGAAATTCAATTAGAAAAGAGGAAAACCCCCTCTTTTTCAAAAAAAATTAATGATACAGAGATGTGGGTTTTTGCATCAACAACTTGTGTATGTACATGGGTTGTTTACTGTGCAGAGTGCGTATGTATGCAGACTGACCCAAGACAAGGCTCTTGCACCTTTGTATCTCTTCAAAAAATGAAAATACCAGGCAGTCTTACAGAGCAGGGACAATTGGTATGCATCCTGGAGGTGACCAGAATCCCTTGACATACTCGGAAAACTTGAAAGAAACTTGAAAGGAAAACAAGCCAATCAAACAAGCCAAAATCCCCTAAAAAACCCTAGAGGTGTTCCCCATTATGGTCATTAGTTCTGCTAGAGAGAAAAAAACCCCTTTAACTACACCAGGGTTTAATATGTAGACAGAGCAAATGACCGTCTAAAATTCAATCAATTCTTTACTCTACCCGAAACATACCAAAACAAATGAAAGGAAATCAATAGGAGAAGAGATCGGGTAACTATACCTTGTATCCCACATCTGGTGATGATCTCCTCAAGCTTGGTAGTTCCAATGACTACATGTCTCCTCCCAAGGTTGACCTGCATCCAAATATAGGAAAACAAGGATTAAAATCATGATATTCTATTCATAAGTTAGGGTTAGATATCAAATTCTAAGTATAAATCAAAGAGATACACAAAACATCATCATTTGGGACAGGGAAAATGTGATTCTTGTATTCATCAAATGAAGACTGAAACTTACAATCTATATTGGCCACCGTTTCGTGACCCTGGTTCGAGATCCTCCTTACAATGCTCCAAGAACACCTTAAATAGGCCTCTTCTCACAATCTTATTATCTCCTCAAGGAATGGGAATGGATTGAGTGTAAGAAAAGGGGCTAAATGAGGGAATGTTGAGGAAGTTACTCACAAAATCCTGAAAATGCTTGGGCAAGGAGGGGAGTGAAATTGGGTAGAGTTTCACTGTTCTTATGCTTGTATGTGAAATGAGACCCCAAAGCCTCCTTTAATATAGAAAAAGGATGGTTATTCAGTTGGGTGATGAGCCATAGCAGATGAATTGGTTGGGAAACCTCCAATAGCCCGTGAATTTCAACGAATTCCTTGCAACTTTTTATTTTTTGCAAATTTTGCAAGCATACGTGGGTTGTAATGGTGCAGCAAGCGTATGTACACTAGTTGTATTGGTGCGGCAAGCATATGTATGCAGGTTTTAATTGTGTAGGGCGCATACATGTTCTAAAAAATGGTTTTTTAAGAAGTTATTCTCAGCAATGCTTTGGAAAAATATGCAAGTAAGAGAGCCAAGGCCATGTACGCAGGATTAGGTCATTTTAGGGCTATAACAGTTAGCTTACACAAACCCTGACCTCTAACAATGTTGGGAAGTTTTAACTTGAAATCATATTCCTAGATGGAATTCATCTAATTTCCTCTACATTCTTTGAGTTCCTTAAGAACAAATAGTGACATCATGACTAGGTCGGCACTATCACCTTGGTGTGGTTGTTCAGTAAGTAGGGCCTGAATTGTTTAATTTCTTTGTAGATATAAAAAAATTGTTTACGATCATTGGATATTTCAACTTGACCCCCTATAGACCAATGCTCATAAAAAAAATTGGGCTTCCATTCCCTTGCTCATGTTTCTAGGTGAACACTATTGCAAGGGAATGCTCGGAAGCAAATATGTTTAACAAAAATTCCTTACTAATATCCAAGATTTGGAGTGTTGGAGGTGCTACTATGGAATCCTTTACTTTATCAAAGGCCTCATTTTCAACAAATTTCCATTTGAACTGGGAGTATTTCTTTATCATCTACTAAAGGGGATTGACTATTTCTACAAAGTCAACCATGAATATTCTCACAAAGTTTATCTTGTCAAAGAAAGACTACATGGAATTTTTGTTATTGGGCAAAAGAATCTACATGATGGCTTCTTTTTTTTCAGGATCCATAGAAACCTCATCTTTTGAAATGATATGCCCAAGTAGTTTCCCTTCTGAAATATAAAATATGTTATTTTGGATTTAAATATATACCATGCTTTCTGCATCTTTCAAATTTTCATTTTAGGTGTTGTAGATGGCCTGATCTCTTCTTTGAATAGATTGTTACATCATCAATATAGACTACACCACTTTGACCAATTATACCTTTAAATGTTATATCCATAGTATGTTGGAAAGTTTCTCCCACATTTATCAGTCCAAAAGGAATTCGGTGGTAAACAAAGTTTCTCTGCTTCGTGCGAAAATTGGTCTTTAGTCAATCGTTTTGGCTACAAGACCCTGATTATAGCCTGAAATCACACCTAATAAAGAAAAAATTAAAGATCATGAGATGAGTTCGAGTATTTATTCCATCGAGGGAATAGAGTAATTATCCTTGTTAGATGCCTAATTTAAGTTTAAAAAATCCACAAAAACCATGATTTCTCATGACTTCTTTCAAATAGAGACAAATTGTGAGACTTATGTTGAATGATGTACTTTAAATATTATCCTAGCATCCAATATTTTTTTTAATTCTTTATGGATCAGCGGCTCTAGAGTAGGATGTACTTTTACATTTTTTGTTGAAAAGTCTTCACACCTTCCTTGATAGGTATGACATGTTGAATAATATGTATGTTTTATGTCTTGAGGTCTTCATATGTCTAGGAAAAAACATCTTTGTACTTAGTTAATAATTGGACAAAGGTGTATTTTTTCGATTCTTTGCAACATGTTCCTAAGTTGATAAATTTGGAATTCGTTAGAGTTCCCAAATTAATCAGTGTGTGCATCATAGTAGAGCTATTCATTTTTGCATTAACAACCAGTCTAAATTTTACTGTAAATCAAATAATTTCTCCAAAGTAAGCACACATTTCAGAACAGGATTCCCTTTAATATTATATGTTTCATCCCTGCACTTTTGGAGAGCCTTCTCAATCTCTTCATCATCAATGACAACATCTTTGAAAGGTCTAGCATTGGTGAGAAACTATGTTATATGTGATTCATCAAAATAATTAATCAACCTCCATACCTCTTATGGGTAAACTTTGAAATGAAGGGACATGGACTGTATATAATTCTTTACTTGTCTGACAATAATCTTTAAATCACTAAAAACTTTTAAGCATTTTACCTTGAGGTCTATGGATTTCTTCAAACCTTGAACCAAGGCCTCATATTGTGTTGTGTTATTGGTGCATTCGAATTCTAGATGACGGGATATCAAATTGATCCACTTTGGTGGGTATATCATAATACATCATGCACCAGCTCCATCATGTGACCTAGAGCCATCAAAGTAAAGATTCCAAATGTTAAATTATTTTTCTATGTTATTTGAATTAGTATTATTTGTCTCTACTATATTACAATCATTATCACCATTCCAAGTGTAGTGAAGGAATTTGGACTATATGTCTAGTTGTAAGGATGATTTTTGAGTTTCATAGCACCAACAATCAGTTTCTAAGAAATAATCACCCAATACTCAATGAGAAAAATTGATAGGTTCATTCTAACCTTCCAACTCTATTACAATATGCTTCATATGGGATTTGTTTTCCACTTTTATCTTATTTTTTATTCCTTTGTAAGCAAACCATGGATGATACCAATTAGTTACAAAGCACCCCTCTAGATTTTGAGACCAGTCCCTGCTTAAAAATAAACCATATGGTTCTGGAATGTCAACAACCATGATGTCAATGACCTAACAAACTCTAAGATCTAATGCTAACATGATCATGAAATATTTTAGTTCCCCCATAACCCTTACATCAAATCGATCTAGATGGATTATCCTATTTTTACATTTAGTAGGTACAACATTAATATTTTGGAAGACGGAATAAGACATTAGATTTGAAGATGCACCTAAATCTACCAAACAATCAAGTGGTTGATAATTAAATGAAAGCAATTTAAGAAATTGAATTAAGCTAGCACTTGTCATACATTTAAATGAAAGAAATCATATCACAAGCTTATGAGCATCCCTAGTTGATAATTAAATGAAAGCAATTTAAGCAATTGAATTGCCCCAACACGCATTGTAATTAAAATTTTCAAAGGTTAAGAGGAAAGGAGTTTGAGATATATAATGTTTTCCTATGTTGGTTGTATTAATAGTGGATTTTAGTGTGGCTTTATCTTCCTACTTTCTCTCAGTGGTCCTAGGCTTACTGTCAACAGTAGCATTGTTTTCTATTGTGAACTGGAAAGAGACTTAAATGTGTTCAAAATTAAATCTCTTTGTTGTGGAAGAGTACATATGTCATACATATAAACAATTTTTTTGGTATTTTTCATATCCTCTATGACATTATATTCCATTGATAGTGTGGTTATACTTCTTGAGGCTTTGTTTGTCTAGGATATGTTGGGTGTTGACTTGGGCTAAGATGGAAAAGTTTGATTATGCATAATGGTAAGGGGTGTGACCTTCCTAGGAGTAGGAGTTGTCTTTTCAGGGGGAGTGGTGTTAGACACGGGTCCTTTGATTCTTAGATTATGAATCTTGGGAGTAATTTGAGTAGTTGTGTGTCCCCTAAAGATAATTTTGTTACTATTTCATTGTTAGAATCTACCACCCAATCCCAGAGAAATAGAGAAGATTATTCAATTGTATCTCCTTCTCTCCCTATTTCTTTATTTCCATCCTCTTAGACAGGCTTATAAGAAATATATGTTGATCAAACAACTGATTAATGACCAGATTCATAAAATTTCTCCATTGAGGGAAGATCTTTTCCAAATGAACCATGTCATAATAGGAGCAGAAATTATCCATTCCAAATTTATCCAAATTTAGATTTAGATTAGAAGAATTTGGTGGTTTGAGTTAGTTATTGTTTTTTCTTGTGAAAAACTCTAAATGGTTTGTGATGTGAAGAACCTTCTCCAGAGTTCTTTTTCATATCTACAGACTCATTGGATAGTTTCTTAACCAAATTCAAGACACCCTCTAAGTATCTTGGTTCCTTCTCCATGTGTTTGGTTAATGTCAAAGGTTTATTCCCAACAACCTTGGTATCTTCCCTCGCGGATTTCCACCTACGGATAACATTTATTTTTCTACATCTTTGGCCTCTTCAAAAATTTATGTAAGTGTATTTTTTTCAGCTCTCTTGACAAACATAGTGATGGAAGAATGTAAGGAAAAGGTGTAGTATTCCACAACTAGTGTTTTAGTAGGTTGAGCATCAACAGGGAAATTGTTAAGGATGGTTGTAAAACATTGGTAAAAATATTTAATATTTTATTTTCCATATTAATCGCAATTAGTTCCTTGAGGAGTGTGGCAGGTGTTTTCTCTTTCCAAAACTTATTGAGGAAATCTCTTTCAAAAACATCCCAACTCCTAATAGAACTTGCAGGAAGATTGTAGTACCAAGTAGATGCTTTATTTTCAAAAGTATAGGGGAACTTTTTTTAGACTACGTCTTCATGCTCAACATTCATGAACCTCATAGAAAGATAGAACTTTTTTATATGATCTTATGGGATGCATGACTTATTTGGATCAAATAAAGGTAAAATTCTTTCAAACCGCTTTGGTAAAATATGTAGGGGTCCTGCTAAATTCAAAGTTCTTTGTGACATCCATGCAAAAAAACAGTTTTGATTACCATCCATTAGATTGATAATTGTTCAGTATTTCCATTTAGTTCAGATGAGGAATAACAATGAGGTGAATCAATAGGAGTTGGTGGTATCTAGTCTAAAGGCTGAGGAATTTCCTGTAAAGAGATTTCTACTAAAACTTTAACAAAATCGACAAGAATTAGTGTTGGTGTTTGTTACACTTCAAATTTTCACACCTAGGTACCTCACCCTAAGTGTCGCAAGTGTCGTAAAAGTGTCATATACACCTTACTAAGTGTTACATACACCTCGACACCATGAAATAACATATGTCACAATCCATAGTGAATGTGGAGGATAAATATATTATATGAAGGTCAAAATACTATGTGCACATGAATTATTTATTAATATTCATAAAAGGAAATTAATTTAGTGTGAGAATCCACCTCACATTTGGTTTCATATTTTTAAGGGGAGGTTGAGGATCTCATGGATTGTTGAAATATTTCCTCCTTAAAATCCTTGAGAGATATTTCCTCCCTAAAATCCTTAAGAGATATTTTCTCCCTGAATATCTTGGAGATCCCATTTTAGTGGATATGTTGAGTAATCCTCTCCATGGTGGTTAAGCCTCCAAATCCTATATAATGAAGGCTTTCCATGGAGAAGGAAGGCATATTAGAGGTATCAAACTTATGATCTTGGGAGGAATATTAGAGGTATTAAACTTATAATCTTGGGAGGAAGCTTTTTGGTATTAAACTTATGATCTTGGGAGCATCGTGCAAGGGTTGGACGAGGAGGACTTCGAGAGGCTACTGCAACTGCATCTACATATTGTAAGTGTCTTTTTAATGTTGTAATTAATATATGCTTGGCCTATTTCCTTCTAGTTTATGTATATTTACATATTCATGTCTATTGTAGATGAATTTGGTTAATCTAGTATGCTAGATTAGGAGTTTCCTTGTGTCTCTTTGTTGTTCATGGTTTGCAGGTATCAAGTTGGGCAAACGAGTTTGGAGATCAAGCTCAAATTGCAGCAACGAGGAAAAACACCAGAAATAGGTACGATCACCTTTCCTCCTTCTCTCTTTTCAACTAGTTGAGTAAATATCAAAGGAATGTTAGTGTCCATTTGCATCTTTCTGTCTCAGTATTAGGGGTCTAGAATCTGAGGGAAGATCCACCTATTCGCAGGGGGATTTTTTTGTAATAGAAGTTGGTAACTCCAACGGTTAAGGACATTGACTTGTATTTCCTTGGATCATATCTACATTTTTCCCACTTTTAGAGCATGTTTATTGTTTGTTCCTGATCTATTTCCCTTCTCCCTTCTTCATTGACAATTTAACAAAGTTCTAGGAATTCTGGGTAAAATTTTATGAGTTTTAAGACTTTGTTCTGAGTTTTTGGGAAGGGTAACTCTCCCATGTACCCTATATTAGAGAATTGATCTATAATCATTGCTCCTTTGCAGTGTATATCAGAGTGCTACAGTGCCCTGTACCCTTGGAAATAGGAGCGTTGATCTCCTTTTTTGGTGATTTCTGCCCTTTTCTGCTCATTTTTTCTCAATCTAATATTGCTGAGATTTTTTCCCAAAGTATGTAATTTGTCTTGTGTCTTTGTTTGGGTTGAATATTTGGTTATTATCGCTTCTTCTATTGTCTTGTTTGAGCTTGCAACCTTTTCCAAATTGTGAGATTGATTCACCTTGTTTTTCTTGGTTTGGTTTGAATCTTGTGAAGTTTTTGGTTATCTGACTAATTGAAAAGGTCTGCAAAGGTTTGTTGGTCTTGAGTTACTTTTAAAATCCTTCCTTTTTGAATGATTTGAGACTTCATGCTTACCACAACCTAGCTTTGATTTCTATTTCTTTCTACTCATTTTTTTCAAGATAGTGGAGTGATTTCTCTTTCTCCTTATCTATATCTGGATTCTTCTCTAAACTTTCTTGTATTTATTGAATGCTTGTTGATTGTTGGTTCCTTGATTGAGTGAATTATCTCCATTCAATTCTCATTATCCTATGAGTGCATGCTTTGTTTTAAATCATTTTTTCTTCGTTTCTTTTGTGTCTGCATTCGACCCTTTAATTTTGATTGAAAGTAAAGGAGTGTTAAAGGATTTGCATTTGTTTTATTTATGTATTAGAATCAAACAAAGAAGATAGTTGCATTCTTTGTTTTGGTTAGTGAAAACAACTAGGTTGCATTTAGAAGATTGAATTTGGGAATGGGTGTTTTTGTTGAAAAAAGTTGAACCTCTTCTCCATCCCATATGTAGGATTCATTGAAGAAAAATATTTGCATCTCATTTTTCTGCATTC
>CBVK0103023224.1:0-11324 GCA_900067695.1 Picea abies | reverse complement strand
TGTCGATCCCCCCCTTCCTATGGACTCCTTCTGAGCTCCTCCTGAACGTGGAAATCCAACGGTCCAGATCTATTTTATCCGCCTGATCCGACGGCTCCTGTTGCTCCCTTCTGAGCGTCTGAGATTTCTTCCCAGACTTGGAAGAATTTTACGCTCCCAAAGACTTCGACCTTTGCTTCCTTTCTACCCTGCGAACTCCTCGACTTGGGTCTCGCCTGTGTGTATGAAACTGCTATCCTTCCAGAGCTTCTGCTCTTTAAATCCTCATAGGACTCTTTGGCTCCTGCACTCCTGCAGAGTCTTCGCACACACACGGTGCTGCCTCTCCTGAGCTTCAGCGAATACTCAGCCCCCTTGGGGGAATTTTGTCTTTCTTCTCTCTCCGATGGAGAATATGGATGCCTCTTGCTATCCTTCTGCTCAAGCGACCTTCTCACTGAGTCTTCTGGGTATTCAGTAACCCAGTGAAAGTTCCCTCGGTGGATACTTCCTTCTGATGATAGAACTCACAGAGTTCTTCCTCCTGGCTATCTATGCACTCTCTCAACGCCCTTCTGGTGGAGTATCTCAGGCACGGAAACCTCAATCATTTCGCTATCTCTGTGCACTCACGCACTTCACTCGACGTCCTCCCGACGGAGCTCCTCAGAATCCTCAACCGAATTCTGGTCTTCTCGAACTCACAGCAGAGTTCCTCCTTACACACACTCAATACCCTCTTGGTAGAGTTTCTACAGAACTCCTCAGAGGTTCTGTTTACAACAGAGTCTCAGCTACACTGCCCTGCCTCTTGAGGTGTTCAACAACCTCAAAGGTCTTCTTCCTGAGTTGTTGACTTCAATCTGTGCCTCAGCACGTATCTGTCTGACTCCTCACGAGTTCAGAAGTGCATCCTCTGTGCACTGGGACTCAGAGTCTCAACACTCTGTCACGCCCTCATGGCATGAACCCTCAAAGACCTCTCACACCTGAAATCAAACCAACTCCCTGCAAATACATGATAACAATACACAATTGCAGCATATAATAAACACACACATACAATCATCCATATAATGACAGAAATTGCAGGAAAAACTGCTCTGTATTAATAATGGCAAACGCCTGTACATTTTACAAGGTGTTCTCGAGCTTTCCTCAGCTCTACCACTATTCTGCTCTCTACGCCTCTTCTCTCCAAAATGAGATCTCAGACCCCTTTTACATGAGGCGGCTCAATCGAACACTTCCCTCCAGGATTTACCTACCCTATTAATTACAATGAATGGGGCTGTCTAGTCCAGAATCGGACCTAGATCTCAGCCAATCTACAATGAAGGCCGATCCCATCTAACGCCTGCGCAAAGGCATGACTTTCCTGGCTCAACAGCCTAAGTACATTAAATTACAGTCAATACAATTCAAAATGAGGCTGCGCCTCCCTTTCAGCCCTGCATGAGTGCGCGCTGACGTGGCTGATTGGCTAGCATGGAGAGATGCTCCTGCATCATAAGTGCTTCATGGGGTTTGATGGTTTGGTATGGTATTGTTATTTTCTTTTTAAATGGTCAAATATTCTTAGAGCCATGGTTTCGTTTTATGGACACACATATTTATAAAAGTGTAGTGCATGTGGTTAGGGTTAAGTGTAAATTTTCAATGAATTTGGTGTAGAGTTGTGATATGTTAGTTGTTTTAATTTTTATTTTTAAAGGGGCATGAAGTGAATCACAACACTTTTCAAGTTCTTTGATTTTGAATTTGAATTTCGGTTTTGTTTTTCTTTTTCACTATTGTTCAAAGGATAGGGGAAGTATTTGTGGACCTTAGTGGGTTGGTAAAGAAAAGGTATTGTTATTTTCTCCATCAATGTTCAAATCACTTTAGAGGCATGGTCTCCCCATGTGGGAAATCACATTTATATAAGTGTGTTGCTTGTGGTTAGGATCAAGTGCAAGCCTTCGACGGATTTGGCAGAATAGGTTCCCCAGTTGTGACAGCTTAGGCGAAGGATTGTTTTCAAAATCCCACTTATTCATGTTGATTAAAGACATATATGAAAAAAATTATGGGGTAAGAGGTATGGTAGTGGTCCACCCTAAGTTTCAAGGTTCAATCTAACAACACGTTTCCACATAATCCCTTAAAATTGGTGTCAACATGGAGCTAAGAATGTGTCATATACACACTATTAAAAAAACATGTGAAACAAAGAAGTGTGGCCATGTTCTATGTTTCCCTGTGAGGTGTCATTAATAGCACATTTTAGTCCCCTCCCGTATCCATACTAGCACAATGTTAATGGTGAGTAATGATGCATGAAGGAGTGGGTTTTGGCACCATTGTAAGGCATTATGGTAGTGCAATGAATATGAGGGAACATTATGCTTTGCCCTCTTCTCAAGCATTCCTTTTCTAATACAGGTGCACTAAATCTCATGTTTTCTCTCAATGGATCCTTTTCCATCGCAATGTGACTCAATTTGGGGGACTTAATGTTGAATTTGGAGTTGAGTGTTGTCAATTTGTCAATCTGGGGTTTTAAGTGTTTTTTTTTTTAATTTATTTCCACTAATGATCGAAGGATAGGGTAAGTATCGATGGAGCTTAGTGGGTCAATAAAGAAAGTTCATTGTTATTTTATATGTCAATGTTTAAATCTCCTTAAGGCATGATCTCTCTAGAGCACATATGCTCAAATATATCCCTTGTCCCCTCTTAACGTTTTTAGCCCCCCTTTTGTAGCACACAATGATCATGGTGATGATAATGGCAATGATGACGATGATGAGGAGGACAATGACGATGAGGATGATGATGATGATGATGACGATAAAAGTGACGATGACGATGACGATGATGATGATGAGGAGGATGACGACAATGGTGATTATGGTGCTGACAATGACGGCGATGACAATGATGATGATGATGATGATGATGATGACAGTGATGAAAATGATGACGATGCCAATGATGATGATGATGATGAAAATGGAAATTATGATGATTAGTAGTAGGAGGAGGAGGATGATGACGATGATGAGGAGGACGAGGATGACGACGATGATGGTGATGACGATGGCGATAACGACAACAATGGTGATTATGGTTATGACAATGATGACAATGATGATGATGATAATGACAACGATGATGACGATGATGACAATGATGGTGACGATGATGATGATGATGTCAATGATTATGACGATGATGATGATGATGAAGACGAAAATGATGACAATGATGACAATGGCAACGATGATGATGATGATGATGAAAATGGCGATGATAATGATGATGATGATGATGACTGATGAAAATGGCGATGATAATGATGATGATGATGATGACAACGATGATGATGTTGATGACAATGATGATGACGACGACGATGATGACGATGAGGAGGACGATGATGACAATGTTGATTATGGTGATGATAATGACAACAATGATGATGATGCCGATGATGAAAACGATGATGATGATGATGATGATGATGATGATGTCGATGACGATGATGATGCCGATTATGGTCTTTCCTTGCCTTGACATGCTATTCTTTTCCATGCGTTGTCATGCCTTACCATGACTTGCCTTGCCATTCATTCCCTTTCCTTGCCTTGCCATGTCTTTCCTTGCCATGTCTTGCCTTGACATGCCATGCCTTGCCTTGACATTCCTTACCTTGCCTTGCCTTGCCATGCCTTGCCCTAACATGCCTTTCCCTGACATGCCTTACCTTGACATGCCTTGCCTTTCCTTGACATGCCTTGCCCTGACAGACCTTGCCTTGCATTGACATGCCTTGCCTTGCCTTACATTGATAGACCTTGCATTGACAGACCTTGCTTTGCATTGACATACCTTGCCTTGCCTTGACATGCCTAAATCATTGGTTAAATCTTTTACAGTTGATGGACATATCACAGGATTTAAAACATATGATTTTCATAATTTTATGAAGGTATTATATATCATCATTTATATATTATGCTATTCTATTGTGTGGCAAAACTTTATGTAAAATTTCATCGCATATAATCACATTTTGAAGAAATTTCAACGTTGGCCCCATTCACTGCTCATTGTGACGGGTCAGTTGATGACATTATAGATGAGTGTGTTGGAAGAAATTCCATGACATTTCAAGAGAGTTCTGAACAAGATTCTGTAGATGGGAATGATGAATGATGAAAATGATCAGACTGCATAATGAAGGTTCATGCAAACATGGAGGATGTCGAAGATTATGCGGGGACATCAAGCATCCTTGACTCTTGAAATAATCGCATACCATCAAGGCATGTGTCTCGTCTAACAATGTCAAATTTTGACCTAACCCCTAACCCTAAGCCACTGACCCTTAAATCCTTAAGTCCTAATCCCTAAACCCTTAAGCCCTCAACCTTAGTTAATCATGACGAATCCCTTAACAAAATATCCCTAAATCCCCTAAACCCCAAGCCATCGACCCTTAAACACTTAAACACTAATCCCTAATCCCCTTAATCCATAAACACCTATTCCCTAAGCACTTAAACATTAATCGCCTAGCCCATAATCCCTAAGCCATTAACCATTAAACTACTTAACCCATAAGCGCCAAATCCCTTATCTCTTGACTCTTAATCCATTAAACCCTAATCCCTAATTATCTTAAACCTTAATCCCTTTACCCCAAATCCCTAAATCCCATAATCCTCAAATCCCCTATCCACTTAACCCCCAACACCTCAACTAATTAACTATTTAGGCACATCCGACGCTAAAACCCATTCACTGCTCACCGTGCGACATTGATGGATGACATTGGTGATGTGTTGGAATATGTTAATCCATGACATTTTAAGAGAGTTTCGACAAGCATTCCATAGATGTGAATGACAAATGATGACAATGAGATTGCATGATGAACGTTGATGCAAACGTGGATGATCTCAAAGATTATGTGGGGACATTAGGTATCCTTGAGTATTGAAACCCTCACACATTGTTAAGGCATGTGTCTATTCTAACCATGTCAAATTTCAACACAACAATTTGAAGAAATTTCAATGCTAGCCCCATTCACTGGTCACCATGCGACATCAGTGGATGACATTGGTGATTGGCATGTTGGAAGAGGTTCCATGAAATTTCAAGAGAGTTCCGACAAATCCCTAACTCCCCTAACCCCTAATCCATTGACCCTTAAAGCATTAATCCCTAATCCATAATTAACCCTTAATCCCTCAACCTTAGTTAATCAATAATCCCTTAACACAAAATCCCTAAATCCCCTAACCCCTAAGCCATCGATGCTTAAACACTTCTCACTAATCCCTAATCCCTTAATCCATAAACCCCTATGCACTAATCACTTAAACATTAATCCCCTAGTACATAATCCTTAATCCATTAACCATTATTAAACTACCAAACCTGTAAGCACCAAATCCCTTAGCTCTTGACCCTTAATCCCTTAAACCCTAACCCCTAATCCATTAACCCTTAATCCTTGTACCCCAAATCCCATAATCCCATAATCCCATAATCCTCAAAGCCCCTATCCACTTAACCCCCAACACCTCAACTAATTAACTATTTAGTCTAATCTGGATACATTCGACGCTACTTCTGGTGCAATTTTTGGCACTAACTGGGGTGCTAAATCAGGTGCTAAATGGGGCACAATTTCTGGCCCTAAATGGGGCGCAATTTCCAGTGCTAAATGGGGCTTAATTTCTGACACTAAATGGGGTGCAATTTCCAGCACTATTAGCGCCTAAATTTTTCTTTCAATGCAAAAAACACCATTAATAGATCCATCCCGATAAATAGCATCGACTTGTTCAAAAAATTGAAGAAAAATACACTAAAACCAACTTTGGAAGCAAAAAAGGGAGAAAAAATGGGAGCAAATCACATGGATTTGTTGTAGTGTTATGGGCCTATGTTTGATGTGTATATGCACATGTGGAGGAATTTGATGCCCAAGAGGGACTAGTCTGAGTTTCCCATTACTGTGGTGGGAAAGGAGATATTTGATTTATTGTCTAGCAAGGATGATAATGTCCTCGATATTGTAGAGTACCTGTATGCGAGGATAGATTGGAGAGGATGTCCAAACATCCAATTAACAAGAGAGGAGCCACCTGATGAGAGAGGTAATATTATCGTTATGTTTTGATTAATTTGTTTGCAATGTATATTAATTTATTGTAACATTTTGTTTCAATTATCTTATTATTAGTATATATTGTTTTGCAGATATTTTCACATATCTTGGGGTTGCGCTTCCCCAACATAAGGATGACGTGATGGAGGAGGCAGAGGACTAGCCTTCAATACTACAGAGACTCCACATACCATGTAGGTTCGATACGAAAGTATGAATAGAGGTGGCATATGAGCTATGTTGTGTCATGACTAGTCACAGAGTGGTACCTGCACTCGCTAGAGACATAGTATGAGTAGAGGATCTCTCTACTACATGGAGGAATTTTCGTCATGACATGACAATGTTGATGTGTCATATTGTTGGGGTCATCAACCTCATCGATATGTTGAGGGGTGGTGCTCATGATCCCACCACATCTAGTTCATCAATAGAGCCATCCACATCCTCTACTCCACCATATGGTCCTCCTCATCCTCCTGATTCTCCTCCACATGAGTTGGTTGTATCATCTATAGATCCTCTTGCTTCCCCTCCACACGTGTCTAAACCTGCATCCATGTCCTCCTCCTCTTCATGTTTCCCCTCCATCACCATAATCTATTTATCCTCCACCTCCTCCTCCACTTGTGTCACCATCCAATGATCATTGTTTTTCTCCTATTCCACACGTGTCATCATCCACTGACCCCCCTCCTCCTCCTCCTCCTCTTCCTCCACATGTGTCACAAGATTTTGATGATTTGGACAATATTATCGCATCAGGTATTATTCATGCACATCTTCATGATATTGATATAGAGACACTTGATAGTGCACTTTTTCCAACATTTGTTTCTGAGATATCTGTTCTTGATAGAGGCTCTACCTCTGGTAACAGAGACACTGATGCACCTAGCTCTGGTGGTGGACCTAGCTAGTAGTGGTATTGATTGACATTTATATTGATTGTTTTATATTTGACTAGAGATCTATATATGACATGCTTATTGCATATTTTGTTGATATGTATGTTTGACATGTATATTCATATGTTTATCGCTCATGTATATCATGTTTTTCATATAATGTTGTTGTTGTTTGATTTATAAAATGTAACATGTCTATGCTAATGATGAACATTGTTAACGATTTCTGTGTTTTTAAGTGAAATTTGATATGTATCACTCGTTTAAATTTATAGTTGCCATATAATGTTTAACTTTACCTTTATGAAAGCGGTTAATTTGGATTGTGATTGCAAAAAGTTATAACCATTAATGCCATTGAATTGTTTGTTTTCCAACAAGATACAATATGTTGATCAAACATGTTTAGAAACAAAAATACTTAAATATGATGAGTGAAATGATTTTGATTTGAATATTTGTCTTTTTTTCATATATTATAATAATAACATTATAACATAATTATTCACTAATAATATTGTTGATGATGTAATAATACTGTTATTTTTTTAATTTTTATTCTTCAAAGATTACAAGACAAAGTTATAATACAATTGTTTTCTAAAATCACAATGATTATATTTTATTATATTTTTTTCCCAAAGATTTTATTAATTTATATTATTCAACTATTATAATATATGAAATTTATTCAATTAAATTTAAAATAATAAATATAGAGAATGATAATACATTTTGATCTATAGACTTTCGATGAAACAATTTGACAATTTTTTTACTCTAATGCAAACTTTATGAATCTTTTATTAAAAAATAACATTACCAAACATTTTATAATTAATATTTTAAGAATTAGTAAAATTGACAAAGGTTTCTATACTTTTAGATAAGGATAGATCATTTAAATTTTCCTTAATTTTGACTAGGCTCTAGAAAAATACTCTTTTAGAATTTCCATGTCCTTCCTCTATTGTCATTTGTTTCAAGGAGAATGCAAAACAAATGATTAATATAAATTTATATGATTATAAAGCTAAAGGATAGAGTGGAATAGGTGAAGGTTATGATAGTTGCACTAGTTAAGGTGGGGAATGCTATCAAAGTTGGTAATGCCAACACCAGAAGTACTATAGATGTTGCATAAAGTTATTTTGTTGGAATTGTTCTTAGAATTTCCATCAAAGTAAGTATATATTTATTTGAATTTTTATTTTCTCAAACAATACAAATTTTGAGGTTTGAAATTTTTTTAATATCTTCATTTTTTGTTAAATAAAATATAATTTAAAATAAATCTTCACTATTGTATGCCACCAACTTTGTGATATCTCAATTAATGCCTATCAATTCAAAGGTTAACATAAACATATTTTAAGAGAATCCCAGTGGGTTAGCTCAAGTGGATGAGTGTCGTTGTTTGCTCGATTGAGGTTCCAGGGTCGAATCCCTGGCCAGGAGCATGTTTAGGGCGTCACTTAATGTCCCCATCGGGTTAGGCCTATAATAAGGATGAATGGTTTACCCCGTTTACCATCTACGAAATGTGGGGAAGTACTCGGGGGTTTCCCATTATGTATTCCCAGGGAAAAAAATATTTTAATACAATACAACATAAATTTTCTATAATAAACAATACATATGACAATGAAAATATATCAAAACCACATCTTATGCTTGTACATCTATTTAATGTATTTTCAATATGGTGGTTGTATCTGGTTGTTAACTTTTCATATCCAAATAATTATAAAATGAAGGAAAAAAAAAAAAAAACATAATTGTCCATTATAAATACCCATAATAAAATGTCACATCCACAATATAAATGTTCAAACAAATCATATACAAATCAATGTTCATTTCCATCACCTTGATCATCTTCCTTTCTTGGCATTGTAACAATGTTGTTCTCAATTTTTTTTTTAGATCTCGGATCATGTCTCAGTATGAACCACCAATCCCCATCCAACACATCTGGGTAAGAAAACACTTGGTTGTAATGTTTTGGGAAAACATAAATCTCCTTACTTTCAAGCCACATTTTTGTAGAGTTAATACATATTATCCCACTATCACGATCTTCCTTTACATTTCTCTGGTCGAAGGTATCCCACCACTTGCAACAAAAAATAACACATTAAAACGATGAGAAGTCCACTTGCATGATCTCTTATATCTTTCCAATGTAACCTAACTTCCACCCTATCGGATTTTCAACACGGTGGCTAGCATGAATATATTGTTCAAACTCGACCTCCACTCCACAATCTTGTGTGATGTATCCTTCATGATCATACTCCGTGCATAAATGATGTCAATATGCCCACATAGATGGGAAGAAATGCACCTGTAAAAAATGTGAACAAAGGACGGTATCATATGTCTACTAACTGAAGCATTAATAAAAACATAATATATGTTACAATCCAAATGTGCAATATTATAAATAGAATGTGGTACTCAGAGAGGTTATTACAGAGTTGTTGCACCCGATCCCTATGTTTAGTGCATCCAGATTTTCTCCACGTGGGTTACGATGATACACTGCATGTTTCTCTTGTATCTAGTCAACCACCCAACTGTTGGGACATATTTTTGGCATATTTTCTTTTAAATCATCAGGATAAGGCATGATTCTACCATTCAACTATCTAAATGCTTTCCTGTCACTGTCCCATTTCCTTCTTTTCTCTTCATACAACGCGACCCATGGTCACATTTCCTCTGCATTGTAAAGAACAAATTTATTGATGGCATCCATTTAAAAATTCGTCGACGTATACAAAAATTCAAAACAAATAGCATGGGATCAAATATTTATTATCGACTTAAAGAGTGAATTTATTGACGACATCAAAATTTCTAAATTCACTTATGTATAAAATAATTTAAAACAAATAGCATGGGATGAAATATATATTATCAACTTCAATGTAAACAATTTCTTTGTACTAAATTGATAAAATATAACTCACTTACTCTTTGTCAAGTACCTTTTTCCATTCATTTGGAGTAGCTCCCCTTCCTCTTTTTCCTCATCTTAATGGTCGTCCCAAATGATTTCCCTTCTATGTCATCAATTTGCTTGACGTACTCACTAGCATAATAGAACAAAGATCCCTCCAATTTTACCCTTTGTTGAACAAACCCCTTCAATTTTTTCATGTACCTCTCTAAGAAGAACATCTGATGACATGAGAGAACCCTAGATAATTCAACTTCATCAGGTAGGTGAATTAGAAGATGGATTTTCAAGTTCATAAAACTTGTGGGGAGTTCCTTCTCAAACATACAAACAATCTCAACTATCTCTCAACACAACCATGGAATTCTAGACATATGAATCTCCATTGATGTGATCCAACATATAAATGTAGATAATTTCGATATGGCACATTGTAGGTCTTGGGGGAAGTCATGGTTCACACAACCACACACAAGCAAAAGATAATGACACTACAAAATAAACACACACATAATTAATTTCCATAAAACTGTGAGTGCATAGTATATTTTTATCGACGTCAGTATAGAACTAGAAGAATAATGTATTCAACATACATACCCTTAGAAGGTTCATATGGTCATTTGATTTCAACCCCTACAAATTCTTATCTACAGTGAAGCATGTCGTAGAGTCGACCCATATAAAGAAGGTGCCTTCACAACCAATATAACATCCTTCTCCATATAAATATCATCTTTCTTCAAAATCCATGGGACATCACCTTCTTTAAAATACCAAGAGGGACCAACCTCTCCTCTAGTTTCGTTTCTTCACCAATGCCTATTTTTAGTATTCAAAGCAATAAAATCTCTCTTGAAAACCATTGTGTCTCTTTTATTCCATGATATGTGCCTTCATAAAGTAGATGAAACATTTTTGAATATATGCGTGGGATTTGGTAAGTGGCCAATTTTAAGATGCTCCCAATATGGAATATCATAAAATACAGATTTCCTTTTCATCCCAATGGACATTTTCTCAACATAGGTGTCAAAAAATTCAGGATCATCGAACATAGGTTCCCCATTTGAATCAAAGAATTATGTCATTTCCTTCTACTTCTCTATGTCATATGCGGCCCTATTCCAATCTGTTGGTGTCATTATTTCAGGTCTTTGGGTTCTCTTTGGTTTACCATTGAAAGAAGATGCAACTCTTCTATAAAGGTGGTGTTCTGGGAGGAATACCCTTGAACAATCGTACATTGACTTTCGTAGGTCATTGGACCACCTAACCTTTATAGAAGGTCCACAACAATTACATC
>CBVK0103023194.1:16080-26253 GCA_900067695.1 Picea abies | reverse complement strand
AGTAGTTAGTGATTCCAAGAAATAATTTGGCTTGGGATCATTACAATTTTTTCGAGAGAGGGAAGGACAAAAAAGGAACCTGGTAGAGATAAATCCAAAAAGGCTTAGGGAAAGGCCTGTAGGAAAGGTGGCTTCGATAGACTTACTATCTTCATACCTCAGGGAAATGTTAAGCCAAGGTAATTTGTTTCTTGATAAACGAAATATTGGTAAGGATGAAGGTCAAGGTTCTAGATAAGGATTAAGGGATTCCCCCACATGCATCTCAAGGATGGAGTGATCGCGTAAATGAAGTGGCCCTGCGAACCTGCTCTTGCAAAATAGAAAAATGAGATTAGTCATGTAATTAAAAGGAGACTTTCCAATACACCATAAATATTATATTCCATGCCTTCAAGAAAATTTATAAATGAGTGTTGGGTATATTCAACGATAATTATGGTGGTTGTATATAAGTGTCCCAAACATTGCATGTGTCAAGTCTCAAACTCAAAGGAGTATTAGTGATTTTGCGATTCAAGTCAAGTGTTTGAAACATAAGAGTATGATCAACATGTGGAATCATAAAGATGAATACATTAAGCACAACATATAGGCAAGAGGATGCAGACTTTGAATGATTCATTCATAAAATCGTCTAATAAAAAACTAACGACCTCCTGGCCTGGTTTTCCCACAAGTGTAGAGTTATTTAGTTACTCTACAAGAAACTACATAACTCAGATACCTAAAAAAACTAACTTGGGACCAAATCCTCCTTTAATCAGAGATCAGAATTCTCTGTTAACACATCAGTCTGCTAGCTCCAATAATTAGGCACTAAACCACTTCTTCACTCATATGATCCTCTATTGTGAGCATGCCAAAAAAAATTTATTCCCTAGATCCTCGTCTGTTGTCATAAGACCAAGTGCTATGACCAAGTGCTCAATAGTGTCATGGCTTAACTCTTCCAAGCCATCAAATTACTTTCACCCTTTCAGTTTCCACCATTGATCGTCACAAGATGGGCGATCCCTATCATACCTCAGACTATTCTAGCTTTGAATCTTCGTCTTCGATCTAGATTTAATCAGATGGTGTGCATATCATTCTCTATGAAATAGATCGACTTCTAATTAGATGATTCTGATTTATTCATGATTTGATCCAACAAACATATCTTATTCTCAAATATCCCCCTTTCATACTCCTATTAGGCTACAATACTCTGAAACATACCGCTATGAATGCTTGCACCGTTCCTTTCAGACTCCGATGTTTATAAGAACCTATGAAGTTTATCATTCATGATCAATAGAAACCAATGGATCATCCTCCACTTTTTATCTAATGTAAGATCGATGGTTAGATTTTTCCTGCATCTAGCAACCAAGACAAAGGAATATTCCTTCGATGACTTTCTTTGATACCATTTTATCACCGCATTGTAACAAACTTCGAAATGATTTCTCTGATGGACGGTTCATTTGGATTCTATACTTGTCCCAATGGATGGTCTAGATTTACTTCCACGTCCCTTTCTGTTAGAGTTCATTGTGGGACTATGTTAGACTATAACACTCTGAAATCCTCCACGTTGATGCCTCCTCTTCAGAATTTGAATCTCTTAATGATCTCCACCATTTATTAGCTCTGGATCTAATGGTCACCTTTCATTCATCGTTGTCTCTGTTTCATCACAAAACTCTTCACGTGGGTGCCAAGTGTCAAACTCTTGATCGTGGATCCAATCACCACGTGTTGCTTGGTTATTCTTCCACCTCATTTCCATGTGTCCACCCCTCATTTTATAATACCATTTCTACTAGCCTCTTCAACTATCATGTGTCACTCTCATGACCATTGACCTATTCTCCTCTGAATAGATCCTAATCGTCCATCGTTGTTTTTCTATCAGAGTTCCTTCAGCCTTTGGACTCCAATGTCTCTATTACGAGCACCAATTAGTTGTCTCCTAGTGTCACTTTCGTAGAACTAGTCTATATCACTCTGAACATATCTATACCGTCTATTGGTGTTTTGATTCCTCCAATATGAGTGAGTCATTGGTTTAACAAGTCTGAATCACTTAGAAATTGCCACATTCCTTCTCCAAATTTATTAGTCTATATCACCTCGACTTAATTTATGTCATTGATCGAAACTCCTCGTCGGAATGTTATTTATTGTTGTATTATTTCTCCTTTGAATATGCTACTTTGAAATCTCTTGCCACCACTTTATATTTTAAATGAAATACACACCCTAGACCATCGATCTAGACAGATCTCCACCTAAGATCTAATATTGTCCATTCTTCCTTAACACAAGAACAAAAAATCAGAGCATGTAATCGACGATCATTATCACATGTTCATTTCAATCTAATGATCCTTGTTTGTCTAGACACCTACAAGGGTTTAACTCTATCTTTGAAGATTTTGCGACCTTCAAATCCACCTTGCTACAAACAAAATTAAACTATGATATTTCCTTAAGCAATCAATTTTAATTCTCAACTATCCCTTGATGCGATCTATCCTCAATTCCTCAGGATCATCGATCTCATTGTATGATTGATGATCAGATTCCGATCTAATTTATGCGATGGTTTTAACACAATATAACCTCTAAAACTGCATACATTAATAATTTCACACAGGGACAATTCACACAATGATATTGAAATTCAACCCCACCTTAAAACTTAGAAACCATAAAAATAGGATTCTATTAAATCAATTTTTATACATAAAATTATAGTCATAACTATTCTCTGTCCAATCTCACAATTTGGGGCTTCTCTCCTTTCAACCCAATTTAAATAATCGACCTTTTCTCACACTTTGGACCAATTCTTTATCCAATTGGCCACACCATACATTCTCAAAAGGATTAAAATTTAATTACAATGGATTCTACCACCATAATTTGGTTCAGATCCTGAAATCCCTCTCTCACAATCCTTAGGATCCACCAAATCCTCAACTACCTCTCACAACTCTTGAGATATGCTCAATAAGGAAGATTTGATTAAATTCAATAATATCAACTCAACAAACCCTCATCTTTAAAAGACTTATAGAAAACATAAATTACATTAATTCATGCACATGGAACCCACTCCCATAACAAATCGAAAGACCACCCTTGGTCTAATCAACAAGGTTAGGTTAGGAGGGAAAATGATCATGCATCACAAACTCATCCAAGAAAATCATCAATCAATATCAAATCCCCAACTCCCTCAAGGTAGACAAAGAATTGACATTAGGCTCAAATAGTAGAGGATTAGGCATTAGGCATGAAGTTTTGGCAGGGGACCCCTTTTCTTTTGCTTGTAAAAGAAAAAGTAAAAAGGGGACTTGTTATGGCATCAACAAATGGAAACAAACTGGAATAACTATTTATATCTATCAGTATAATTCAAGGGAATTTACTTCAGATCTTAATTTTAAAGATAAGCTCACCAAAATGAAGAAAATTTTCCAATAATCATGGGCACCACAATAACACCAAATTTCTAAAATATATAACCCAATATTTCTAGTACTTGTAATCTAACACGCCATTTTCAAAGAGCCAATTAGTGAGGTAAATTATTTTACTGGATACACACTTCTGATTGAATTTGGTTTAACCATGGGTTTTCACTTTTTATAACAAGAAAACATTTACATAAGTGTGTTCCTCATCTCTCTTTTTCTGGCATTGCTTCGGTGCCAGTGATCATCTATAGCCTCGACAAAGTTGCCTCAGTACCATACAAGCATAGACCCATTTCCCACAAGCATCCATAGCCTGGACGAGTTTACTTTTACTTCCAACACTATTAATACTTCTTTCAACTTCCTTTTGTTTCAAACTATGCTCACCCTTTTAGATTTATATATAGATGTGCATATTCACATAGGGTGTAAAGGAAGTGGGGTGATACAAGATCTAATTTTATTTTCTAAGTAGATGTTATGCATTTCAATTTAACCCATTGGTCTCCCCAAAAACCATCATAGTATTGGTCATCTTACTAATATGAAGTGGATGGATCTCAAAGAAAAGGGTAGATAGATACTTTTCAACACTTATGGATTATCATGGTACACTCAGTAAGCACATGTGTTCCACCACAATTATCAATCCATACCTACAGCTATGAACTTCATAAATTTTCATTCAGATAGAGTAGTCCATGCATCTTATGACTTCTAAAAAATTCTTTAGTATGTGACAAGAATTGGACTAGCCTCGAACTCAAATTTAAAGAGTAATCCTCAAGCCATTCTGAGAAGTCAAATCAACTCAAGGAACATACCGGCATTCAAATTAAAATATGGAATCAATTTTTACAAGCAAAAGGAAAGCACTAAAACTGAAGCCAATTCATGAAAATAGAAATAAACTCAAAGAATCGTAAAGCTAGAATGTCAGTCATAAAAAAGAATGAAAATTGGATGAAAAGTAAGAAGAGAACTCAACAATAAGCAATAAGTCTGAGGAAGAAACCAAGAAAACATTTTCAGTGAAAGATTGGAAAGTAAGACATGGGAAATAATTAGTCAAAAAATGTTAACCATTCAACATCAATCCCAATAAAAAAATTCCTAGGGTAAATATATGAAATGAAGAACAAGCAAGATTACGAGAATTGCTAATCTAGTGAAGAAAATTGGCAACACAATCCTCTAATCTAATTTCTATTTAGTGAAACAAGAAACATCTTCTGGGAACCTAACAAAACAGATTAGTGGAGAAGTTTTGTCAAAACATTTTTTTTTTGAAAATTCAATTATATGAAACATTCAATAAATACATAAGCTTTCAATATTTCTTGACATGAGCAAGTCCTTTGCGCACTTAAAAATGCTGAATTTTTCAATAACAAAAATTATGTTTCTTATTCCTCACCAAAACATCAATTTCTCTTTGCCATAAAAGATTTTCATAATCCCAGATATTTAAATGATTCAATATGATGAGTCAAATAAGAGATATTACAGTTATGGAGGTCATAAAAATAATCATGAAAAAAACTCCAAATATCAACTATATCAGAAACCAATACATGAGTACATCAATGAGACTAGATTTCATATCTCCTATTTGGTTGGTGACGATCTTGGTTGATTAATTCTAAATATGTTGCAAAAGAATCTGAGCAGCCAAGTTTATATTAACACTTCCCTAATTTTCTTTCATTTCAAGAGAAAAATCCTCAGCTTTTGGTTGCACGAGCCATTTCCCATTTTGCATAACAAAAGAGGATGGTATGATCATCTATTAGACAGTTTGAGAATAAATCTTACTTTAAATGAATGACTTATTGAAATGAAATTAGACTACTAGAAAAATAAAGACCAATCCTAAGAAAATCACGGTTAGCTAATGTAAAATTGAACTATATTGGTTGTCATAAATGTTGCAATACTGAGAGGGGGGGTGAATCAATATTACCCTTTTTCCAAATATTAGTAATAACTTTTATATTTTGTTAATTACGACAATAGATCAACAATGGAATTGTATGTAAAATCAATTATATAAATATAATTAATTTCTTCATTATTATTCAAACATTATCGTGAAGGATTTTCAAATTAGTGATAGTGATTTTCATAAATCGATCACTGATATGGATCAATTTCATTTTTAACTTGATCCCATGCCTCTTTATTTAATTCTCAATTTTTTCTCATCAGATCTAATATTTTTGATTTGCTCTCTAATGCATAACATGTATTGAGTTACTTATAAATCAGGACAAAGTCCATATCCTATCTAGTTTAATGTTCCTTCTTGACCGAGATAAATTTCTCATTATGTGTGTGAAATTTCACACAAAAAATCTTTGGGACCTCTATTCCATATGACCACAGGTGGTGACCAGACACTAAGCCAAACAAGTGCTTAATCACTTATCAAGATCAATGGTCACATATTAAGTTCACGTTGTGATGGACGATTGCCATTACTTCATAATGTCGTCCTTCGGGACTTCCATCCTTTGCAATCATTCAACCTTCCAGAGTGCATTTCACTGAAGCGAGTATAGTATATCGGATGGTTGTGTTTTATTTGTACGATGAATGGTTCTTGTTCACTTCGACATTTCAGGACTCCGGTCTTTACAGTCTTCCAACTCTTCCAGAGAAAATTCCATTGGAGTGCGTATCAACACTTCTATGCTTAATAACCTTCACATGTCTAGGAGCTAGGACCGTGGGCTTAGGCACAAATGAGATCTCTCTCTTCTGGTATTCGAATATTCGTGACTCTAGGACTTTAGGATACTCAAACTATGAGGTAGTTCAATCCCTCTAGAGTTTTACCTACAGAATAAGTCATAGAATGGCGGTAACCACTTGATGTCAGTTAACACCTTTGTTTACGCTATCCTTCCACTGGCTCAATCCAATGACTATGACTTAATCAAACATTTATATGAATGGACAGGATTATTTTAGAGTTTAAACTTGCACGAGGATAAATCTTCTTCCAACCTCTGAACCATAAATCGTTTGTCCACATGTCACACACACATCATTTCAGAGCTTGGAAGGGTGGTTTTCAAAACTGCTTTGGTTGACTTCTGAAATAACTTAAACTCGTTGATATGTATCTCAGATAGACAATAGTAAATGGCTCTTATCCTTGTACTTTACTCGTGCTTGATCAACAGTCGAGAATGAATTCGTCCTTTGGCGCTTCAGGCAGTTGCTGGTGGTAGAAACTAGTTTTCCTTGAAGGACATACTCCCAGAGTGATGTAGCTTGCTGACATCACTGATGATGTGGCACTGGCTGAGTGCTTGCCACATGTCACTTATATTTTTTACTTATGTATATCTAAAATTCTAGCAGGACCTTGAAACTTGTCACCATTTGAATGCACCACATGTCCTTTCCAACATCATATTGCTAACATGGACTATGATGACGTGGGATATCAATGTGTGTGCCACTTGTATTACTTCATGACTTTGGAGTTCTGGCCTTCGGGTGAACTCATATGTTTTGAACCCTTTTTCGCCGAAGTGGTTAGTGCCAAATTTGACCACCATTGGACCCACCTAAACTCATCCAATGGTCACTATGCATTGCCTAGATCTGATGGCCCTCATTCCCTTCAGGACTTCGGGGCTCCGCCCTTCGGGTAAACTTACATGTTCTTGGCTTCTTTTCACTGGAGTGGTTAGTGCCAAAGTTGACCACCATTAGACCTGGATAACCTCATCCAATAGTCACTATGGATTTCCCAGATCTGATGGCCCTCATTCACTTCAAGACTTCGAGGCTCCGGCCTTCGGGTAAACTTACATGTTCTTGGCATATTTTCACCAGAGTGGTCAGCACCAGAGTTGACCATATTTTGATCAGGCGGTTCAACTTTTCCATTCCATATCGATGGTTGACAATAGTTCATTTAATCAGAGACTCTGGGATATTTGTGGCTTACAATGTACTTTAACTAAACTAGATCGGATGGTCGAGAATTCTTCCGAAGTCCCTCCTTGATCTAACGACTGGTGGAATTATGTGACTTCATTCCTCTTCCTTATCTCCAATTTCCTAAAACTTCATCAAAGAACAAAATTACTCCTAACCTCTTTAGATTTATACTTGGATTCCAACTGAACTAAGATCGTTGATGTGTTCTTTTTGGTCAGTGATCGATGATTTTTATATTCCCCAACTATAACAGAGTTTCCTCACAGTTATGAGGGTGTCTTGTTTATTTGATATGTTGGGAATTCGATTCCAATAACACTTTCTTAAGGTACTCCTTTTCCTGAGATTTTCTACATGCTCTGATCTCATGCAATCCAATACGCTTCCTCTCTTGAGATTTTAGATAGATGCCTCTGCACCTCGTTCTATGTCTTATGCGGAACTTACTATGTTATTTCTCCCGAGATTTTAGGATATCAAAGGTATATAATGATAATACCATATTGATCTTCTTGACATCAATTCCATAACAAAAATTTATCATTTTTGCCCTCTTTTACATCAATTCCAACACCATAACACCATGTCCAACATTCTCCCCATTTGGAATTGATGGAAACACAGTAAAACCCTGTTTTCAATCTTAACTGGATTTTACTGATCATTCTCCCCCTTTGACAACAATGAAAAAAAAGGGATGTTTCCTTTTAGGGTGATACTCCCTCTGAGATGATGCCCACCCTGTCTATGAGACTCTCCCCTTGGAATCATTTTTCTACAACCAATCATGGGAAGAATAATAACTCCCCATGTCTTCTTTGCAAGATAAACAATATTCCATCACTGCAATTTTCTTCCGCTTCAAATAACTATTTCTCAACTGGAACATAAATCAACTGCTCAACAATAATATGCTCTTCCTATAACAATCCTTTGGCCATATTTACTGACCATGTTCCATGACATATCTTCCTCAAAAACCATTCATATAACTTTGCTAAGAGAATACATAACCCACACTGATCCTAGGCAGATGAAAAAACCTCCAACAAACCATGTCAGATCCAGCATAGAGTTATCCCATAAAACCATGTTTCTTTCGATGATTCTAGTTATCTATTCATTCTTTTGTAATCAAAGAGCCTCTTAATTTTTCTGTTCTTCAGTACTCATAGGGGTATCCACAAGAAAAATATTAAGTCTTCTCTAATTCCTCCTTCCTTCCTTTTGTTTATATATATATATATATTCTTGAGGAGTTTCAGTAGATCATCAAAATAGCATTGGTAAAATTCTGAGATCATCATCACTCAATTCTTTGGGTTGGTCTATTATTGAATATTCATCATTATCGTCACTATTTTGTGTAACAAAAAATTCTTCATCTTCTCTTTTAGAGTTTTCTTTTTCCATTTTTATTTTATTGGCTAGTGGACTATTAATTTGTAGAACATCATCAAAAACTACCATTGTGTCATATTCTTCTTTAGGAACTCTCCTTTCTTGAGCTTGATTCACTTTATAAGCAAAACTTTGATTTTTATATTCCTTATTAGAATCTTTACCGACCATTCTCCTGCTATTAACTTCATAACTTCCATGTGCATCATATTTCTTGATTTGTAATTCAGATTTTATTTTCCACATATTCTTATTCTGTATGTTATGGTTTCCCATATTCAAGGATTGCATTGGTGATCTACATTCACTGGATTTATGGACATAGTTGTTGCATTTTTGGTATTCAATATTGAAGTTTTGCAAAGGAGCAAATGAGTTGTAGTTTCTCTTCTCTGTATTGTACCTATTGCTCTTATATCTTTGGACATTTTTGTGATTGTATTATCCATAAGCTTTGCAGTGTACTGTCTTATGACCATAAATATTGCAAGAGTAACAATATCCAATAAACAGATATTTATTAGGGGGATTATTTATGGTGATTGTATAATTCCTGTCATTTTTTACTTTAGTAGGGAATGTTGATTTATGTTTATGTGGAATAGTTTTCAATGGTATCATTTTTTCCTTATTATATTCTCTTCTTAAGGATCCCTTTCGAGCATGTGTGTAACTAATTGGTCTTTTGATAGATCCTTGTGATGTAGAAGTTGAGTCTTGGGTGTATCCCAAACCATTCTTTTTGTTTGGTGACCTCTGACTACTAAGGCCACTAATCAGTTATGCTTCTAGGTTCACTTCTCCTTCAAATTAAAAGTTTTCTTCATCATCTACATCATTATTTTTAGTGTTCATTCCCATAAATAGAATCTGTGAATCTTCATCTTCACTCATGTTTGAAGGGATGATGTCTTCTTTAGAGTAGAAGTTTTTATTTTTCTTATAAAATTTCTTCCATTTGTTTTATTTTATTGCTCCACGGTCCTGTTTTTCTAACAATTTTTTAGCAAAGTGTCCAATTCTTCCATAGTTGAAACATTTGAAAGGATACTTTCCTTTATATTTTCCAAATCCTTTTTGGAGTTTCTTTATAAATTTGGCCTCTTCTACATTTGATATGTTTTTTTGATCTTCATGAGACATATGTTCTTGTTTCTTCTTTGCTTTAGGTTCCTTAAAGGATTTTTCATATTTTGATGGTTTTTCATTCTCTGTTCTCATCTCATATGCTGTAAAAATTCCATGAAGTTGATCAACTATGAGTTTGTCAAGTTTTGGCCTATGTTCAATTGTACAAATCTTGGCATCATATCTCATAGGTAATGACCTTAGTATCTTTTGCACA
>CBVK0103023194.1:0-13253 GCA_900067695.1 Picea abies | reverse complement strand
ATCTAAAATTCCAACTGAACCTTGACACTTGTCACCATCTAAATGCACCATGTGTCCTTGTCAACATGATCTTGCTGATGTAGACTATGATGGCGTGGGATCTGAATGTTTATTCCACGTGTCTTACTTCATGACTTCGGAGCTCCGGCCTTTGGGTTAACTCATATGTTATGAACCCTTTTTCTCTAAAGTGGTCAGCGCTGAAGTTGACCACCATTGGACCCACCTAACCTCATTCAATGGTCACTATGCATTGCCTAGATCTAATGACCCTCATTCACTTCAATACTTTAGGGCTCGAAAATTTGGTTAAATTTACCTATTCTTGGCTTCTTTTCGCTGGAGTGATCAGTTCCAAAGTTGACCACCATTGGACCTGCCTAACCTCATCCAACGGTCACTATGCATTGACCACCATTGGACCTGCCTAACCTCATCCAACGGTCACTATGCATTTACCAAATTTGATGGCCCTCATTCACTTTGGGACATCAGGGCTCCGAACTTTGGGTAAACTTACATGTCCTTGTCTTCTTTTCGTTGAAGTGGTCAGCGTCGGAGTTGACCACCTTTTGATCTGACGGTTCAAATTTTCCATTCCAGATTGAGGATTGAAAGTAGTTCGTTTGATTCGAGACTCTGGGATATTTGTGGTTTACAAATTCCTTCGACTAAACTCGATCGGATGGTTGAGAATTCATCCAAAGTCCCTCCTTGGTCTAACAATTGGTGGAATTTCGTGACTTCGTTTCTCTTCCTTATCTCCAATGTACCAAAGCTTCATCAACAAACAAAATTCGTCCTAACCTCTTTGGATTTATACTTGGATTCCAACTGAACCAAGATCGTTGATCTGTTATTTTTGGTCAACGATCAACGATTTTCATATTCCCCAACTGTAACAGAGTTTCCTCACAGTTCTAAGGGTGTCTTCTTTAGTTGATATGTTGGGAATTCGATTCCAATAGCACTTTCTTAAGCTACTCATTTTCCTGATCTTTTTTTCATGCTCTGATCTCGTGCAATCTAATACATTTCCTCTCCTAATATTTTAGGTAGATTCCTCTGCACCTTATGCTATGTCTTCGACTACGTTATTTCTCCTAAGCTTTTAGGATCTCAAAGAAATATAATGATAATACCATATTGATCTTCTTGAAATCAATTCCATAATAATCATTGGTTATTTTGGATCTCTTTGACATCAATGCCAAGACCATAACACCATGTCCAACAATAAAAATTATGCAAATTCCAATGCAATCAACAAGTAATCATATGTTGTCCATGTAGTCAAATATCACAAACTTGTTCCTGAGATATAAGCAACATGCGATTTCAGACAATATTCCCTTCCACATGAGACTTAATGTCAATTATTGTTATTGGATTTGGATCCCGTAGACATTGTGTATCGTTCATGCAATCAAGATCAACCAATTTACACAAATAGAATCATAAAACTTTAATTTTACTCATGTTCTAATGATACCCTCCCATAAACAAACCTTTTTCATTCTTAAACATTGAATAAAAATATGATTCAACAAATCCTCAACATTGTACATCAAGGTTTGTATTTCCTCTTGTCATTAATGATAATAATGTGAGATATCCATGTGATTATCTTCAACCTTGTGAGAGGCAAGAGGAAATAATCATTTAAATGATAGAAATTAAGAAAATTTGGTAAGGTACAAATAATCTCAGGTCACAACCTAGATGGATTGACTCTTCCATCATAAATGAAAGATGGAATTAGAAACCACTAATGAATGAAGTGATAAATATCTGATTTCTAATAGGTGATAAGATGATGTTTGTCGTGATGGGAAAATCCTTGAAATTTATATCCTCAAGTTCCCAAGATTGTTCCAAGTAGAGAAACCATTAATTTCACTTCCTTGAGCTTACATATGACATAGAAAATGGAAAAAATGAAATGAAAAAAGAAGAGTGTGTATCTTGTCTCTCTACTAGATAGGATTTCCATTCAAAAGAATAAAACATATAATATGGAAAAAAAAATCAACAAGTTTACAAATAACAGGGATCAAATAGGAGATATTCCACACTAACCTAAAAACGATTATCTTTCCAAGTTATGAATAAACTGATTTTTTGGGTTCAAGGAATGTTGAAGAGTGTGAACCCAATAAATTGATGAGTTACAACCCACACAAAATTCACATCTTGAAACTTATTATCATGGCTAAGATGAAAAAAAATGTTGAAAATTCAAAGTTTAAAACCTTAGAAGTTGCAATTGACATTTTCCATCAAGGTATTTACAACCCCCAAGAATTTGAGTAAATTCAACATTGAGATAAGAAGTAGCACTAAGCCATGATAAAAATCAGATTACTCAATCATGTAACTAGAATGAACGACTTAAAATTAGAAAATACAAAGGCATGAAAATATAGAAAGATACTTTCAAAGAAAACATCAGGTATGAAATTCCCATGAATTGGATGGACTAGGCTTAAATATTTTTCCAACCACTGAATTAGTAAATGAAAATATTGATCACAAGAAATTTTAGTAATATATTTTAGTAGACAAATTTATAGATTAGTGTTGTCCACAATGTCAAAACATGATTTCAAATAGTCTGAAAGAATATCTCTTGCTATTTATAAAAGGAAAACATTGGATCAAATAAGTTGCAAGATAAAAGGTAAACTCCTCCTTGAAAGACTAAATGAATAGATCATATGATATGTGCATCCAATGTTGAAAAATTAAAACTAAAAGTGATGAAAGAAATCAACTCAAATAAAAGTCATCCAAGCTCACTATTATAAGAAGAAGTCCATACAAAATTATGTTGGCTGAAAGTAATCAAAGAAATTAGTCAATTGGAAAGAAACCATTTGGAAAACTCCAAAACCATGATAAAATAATGATCCAAAAAAATTACAAGGAGTTAGAGTGGCTTCGATTTTAGATGGGAAGAAATTAATCACTCAAAATTTCATTTCCCTATGTATGAGACAACATGATAAACACTCTAATTCAATCAAGCAACATCTTCAAATTACAATCATGTAAGATGAAACAAATTTGAATGCTCATTTCACCACAAGAGGAACTGAATAGTATCCTTTATTCAAAATATCCATTTGTAAGATGACAAAATGCTTGAAAAACATTTGGCACGGTGAACATGCATAGGACCAGTGATCTGAAAATTACCCCACCACATATAAATATTTTTTTGGATGAAATAAAACAATCTTTTCCATATCAAAATCAAATTCAAAACAATCCATTCAAGGGAAAAATTAGTGGGAAATCCTTCTATTTCTTTCCACCTTTGATGAGAATTTCATGCATTGATCAACCAAGAGTAAAAAAGAAAAGGAAAACAAAAAACTAATTAAAAACTAGAAAGCAAAGATAAACTATGAAAAGGAAAGAGACTAGTCTATTCTACGCTAATCCTATTCTACTCTACAATGGTTGAAAAGAACGAACCATGTAAATTCATAATGCCAATATATCCATCCATGTGATCCCAAGCCTACAAACACACGTTCATGACCAAATATTAGTAACAGAACTTGGAACAAATATAGAGTAAAAGTAGGAAAAATTACAACACGAAAAACTATATCCACTATATTAAATATGTGATAGTAATGATTCATGGGAACATTAGATGAATAAGATTCCTATAACCATGCTTCAATTATATCATAAAATATAGCATGAATAACATATAATTAATGGATGGAGTTTAGGGGAAAGTAGCATACCAAATGAGAACCATGTATAGAATATATGTGAAGTGTACTTGGTGAGAGAATCATTGTGTTGATATACTTGTTAACTTCGGAATACAAACCAAGAGAATGAGGGCCTGACATAACCATCAACGTAGATGGAAGTAAGTCATTGTCTTGGCGAGTGTTTTTTACTACTCTCCTCTACCGTCGGAGTTATTGACCCAGGGTTCATGTCTTTCGGGTTTCCAACAAAGCCTCTAAAACTATCGACCCTCCTGGTAAACCAAAAGGAAACACAACACATAGAATGCGTTGTGCAGTCTCACCTGAGATAGCTTTAATGGGTGGTTGTAAGACTCATGTGTTTACAGCCTAGGATTGAGTATGAGATATGAGCACTAACCATTGAACCATCTATTATTACTTATAAATGCAACCTATTGTTATTCACAACTATGCAGTGACTTCATCAGCTTATTCCCTTAATAGCACAACCATATTTCATAGGCAATATAATAACTCATTCATTCATTAAGCACGACAAATAACTATTGAAAGAAGGATAAAGATATGCATGCATTCATCACATTACACAAATATTACTGTGGTTCACCCCCTCCTGGGCTACGTCCACAAAGATTTGGCTCTTGGCTCTTTTATTATGATAGTTTTGCATCTACAGCGTCGCGTGCTTACAATTCTCCTCAGATGGATAAGATCTATATGAGGCAATCTAGATCGCACCAGGCTCCTCAGCCTGCGATCTAATCCTCAATATCTACATAGTTCATACAGCAAAATACTACATATCACATCTGCTCATGCGTAGCTACAATAATCAAGAACTGAACTGATTACATGCCGAAAAATACAAAAACCCGAATGCTAACTACATTCGAACAACTACAAAATCTGTGAACAACACCCTCTATAATACCTCAGTATCGGTATTTATACATCTTTGACTCTTCAAACATTACAATACATTACAAAAACCCTAACCCTACTGACGTTAGGTCTTCCTCTCATGTGCATGTGTTGTTCTTCCTTCCAGTTGTTGCTTTCCTTGAGCATGCTTTCTTGCATGCACACGTGTTGTGTTTCCTTCCAGCTATTGCTTCACTTTCTGCACGCTTTATTTCCGCATGATCATCCTTCTTTCCACTTCTGAAGATGATGATGATGTTGCTACTTCAGCTTCGTGCTGAAGATGTTGATGATGATGTATTAGTCTTGTATTGATTTATGATGTTGTATTAGTGTTATACTAATTGATGTTGATGTAGAGAAAAATGATGATGATGTCATTCCAACTCCATGTTGTGAACGATGATGTTATTGATGATGAGAAAAACTTTTGATGATTTATAGATGTGCCATTCAGTGTTCCAGATGCTAATGATGTTTTTTCCCTCTCTCTCTCTCTATCTCTTGATGATGTTGTAGAATACCCTTCTTGTTAAGGGGGAGTGCTGAAATATTGTAACTGCGAAGTATATTCTAGTTATTATTGAGTTATTATTAAATAGATCAATCCCCTTTTGTGGATTGATCATGTCAAGCTTTGTATATGACCAAATCCCCTTTTTGGATTGGTCAAACCCTAATTAAATGATGCTAATTGAGAAGTTGTCCCCTATGGCTAATTAAAGTGGTTTTAGCCACTAATTAAAGAAGTCGGCCCAGCTTGGTGAAGAGACACAACCCTAGTGCCAAGAAGCTAGTATAAATGAGTGAGGATGATGCCTCATTCAAACACTCACTCAAGTCACTCATCTAGTGTGCAAGTTTGAAGGAAGCTACAGTTGTCGAAAGAAGAAGAAGAGAGAGAGAGAGAGGCGCATTGCTCAGTGTTGGATATTCTATATTGTTTGGTTTATTATCTTGGCATTGTATTGGCAATCTATATTAAGGAATCTTGGCATTGTATTGGCAATCTATATTAAGGAAGTTTTTGCTGGGTTTTCTCCCCCATGAGGGTTTCCCAGGATAAATGTTGTGTACATTGTGATTGTGTTTCTTTCAGTGATCTTACTTATGCTATTATTATATAGTAAATTGAAAAGAACTTAATAGCAACTCTAAATTAAACATGTTGTTGTGGAGCAATCACGATGTCCAACAGTCTCGACCCTGCAATATGCAGTATCATCATCGACGTTTTTTTAACCAAGGAGTGAACACACACACACACACACACCCAACAAGCCTGACGATCTACCAGTATCGACAATCTACCAGTATTGATGATGTATGTATCGTCATAAATACTTTACCAGAGAGAAACATACACAAGGCTCGTTTGGCTCGACGATACATGAATCCATCTCCATCATTCTAGACCGTCGATCCAGATTAAAATGATTAAATTGGCACCATTGATTCCTTTCAACCTCACCAATATCCATTTACCTCTCCATTGTCGACCTCCTTCTTCAGTTAAATCCACATCAACAATTTATTTAATTTCCCCAACTCTTCATCGTCGACCCTACTTTTCATCGGCACAATTGCCTATCTTACATCGTCGACGATCACAAAGTTGTCGTCGGTTGTGATCTAGCCCCGCTTTTCCTTTATCGTCGGTGATTGTTCATCGATGATACAACTCTTTAATAGAGTTTGATGTCCCTATGTGGAGGATCCTAATGATATAATCGTGGTCATTGATTTGAAAAGGGTCACCCCAATCAAATCTCAGTTATCCACTCACTTACATTGTAGAATGGATTCTACAGTCACCAAACTTGACTGGATTGGCCCTGAAACACAGCTATGGGTTTATTCTTCACCTCTGTGACGTCAATCTACTTTTGAATACGTAGCAATGATTTGCACATGATCACCTGCAAACACAATGCCTCATTGCTCTGCCCAAACAAATCATACATAGATTTTAAAACCAAATATGTAGGAAAACATGATTCCACAAATAATGATTTTCATTAAGGCATATGAAGGAATAAGATTACAACAGGAATGCTCAATTCCTTCTTGGTCTCTTAGACCTCTACACACTCGCACTCGTACACGCAATCACCTTACTAACCGTTGTTCAATACAAAATAACCAATAAATCTTACATATCTTGGGTATCTCACACTTAGACCTCTACACACTCGCACTCGTACACGCAATCACCTTACTAACCGTTGTTCAATACAAAATAACCAATAAATCTTACATATCTTGGGTATCTCACAATCCAACACTATCTCAACCAAACTCTAAATCTAGGAATTTATTCCTAAATTTTAGTAACAGATTGACACCTATCCACTAATTAAACAAAATATCTTCTAGATATATCTCATACAACTATTATAATGAAAAATAAAACATTAGGGAACCAGCTCCTTTAGTAAATTTTGTGACCCTTGGTCAATCTCGAAATTTACTACCAGATGCTCCTACATCACATCCACTCGTACCATGTTGGCCAACATAATAGGTCAACTCACAGTTTTTTTATACAAGCTCCAATTGATGTGAATTTTGCACCATTGAAAAGGTCTCATTGTGTAGAATAGCATCAAGGGGTCTAAGCTAAAGTAGAGAAAGTTTTGACCCCAAAAAATGTTTTTTGATGCCTCAAAATGGCTCGAGAAGTTTTCAAACCCCAATTTTCCAAACTGGGACCTACCATTNNNAGTTTTCAAACCCCAATTTTCCAAACTGGGACCTACCATTAAAATGACCCCACAAATTGATTCCTCCAATTTTTTTCAATTCGAAAGCATCGAGATAGATGAAAAATAATATAATGATCTAATTTGAATCAAGAGGATTGCAACACTGGATCTTTCTTTCGTATATGTTGAGTGGGTTGGATTCCAAATGCTTAATAGTAGGGATTAAATCCAAAGAAGAGGCCCAATTGGACTCTTCCCTGTTTGGAATGGAATAACTGCCTGAGTTAATGGCTCAACAACCGCTCGATGGGATTTAACAAATTATTTCTTTCTCTTCTATTTCTTTTGGTTTTATCAAAACTAAGCTTAATGAAAAAAGTGACTTAATCCTATCATGGGGATTGTCTCTCGAGAATAACCCATAGAGTAATCCATAAAAATAATCGTGCTCTTTGATATACTTGTTTGGAATAGTCCTTTCAAGGAATTAATACTAATTACACATTATATAGTTGAAAGAGATGAAAAATAAAAGAAATACCCAGAATTAGTTCTATGAGTAAATCGAAAAACTGAAACTGAAAGTGACCTTATTAAAGGACAGAAGCAATTTAATCAATACTGCAAGATAACTTGTAGAAAATTAAAATCTTACTAAATGATTGATACATTCACACAATGGAAAAACAATCCATGATCATGGGTAAATGCATGGTAATTCCTTTGTCAAAAATAAATAAATGCATTTGCTTTGATCCAATTAATCATAAGGATCAACCTTGAACATAATTCCTAGCTCACCATTGTTTCTCAAAAAATAATTTCAAAGTTCTAATAGTCAAAAAGTCAGGGCTAGTTCTCCCCTCACTTCATTTACAATCTTAATTATAAAAGCTAAAAGTGGTAAAGGCAGAAAAGTAAATGTAAATAAAATCAACAGGTTTCTATTCTCTGAGTCATGTGCCAAATCTCGCTATTGTGCACTCGTGCACTTCAGACAATTCCTTTGTTGGTACATCAATCACCGTCTCTTCAAGAATATCTATGTTTGGACTAGGGGTCTTGGCCATTGCATGTGTAGCATCATATTCGACCCATTTTTGAAACATTTCCTCGTAGAACCTTTGTTGAGGAACATGTGGCTATCCATGGGTACACATAAGTTCTCTCTCTCCCATCTAAAATGTTGGGCATGTTTATCGATTTCTATAATCATGAACTCCATATTGGCTCAATTCCCAATTTATTTTAACATAAATTCTGAAGGTGACCACGCTCAATCGATGTGATCTCTTTGATTTCATTGTCACATTTTTCGTCCACCTTCTTGAAGTCAGCTACCACTTGATCAAACGATTGAAAATCTTACGACGGACAGAACATAGGTAAATTATGTGTTATCACGGTCTCATCTATCTAATGCCAAAACTCTGTGCATTCCTCCCATTCCTTTATTGATCTATCCTTCTACCCATATGACACCTCTTTCAAATAATCTAGAGATCTTTGTATCCTAGCATGTCCTTCTTTGATTATCATACAGATGTCATGCTCTTTGTCACCATGACCTTTCTGAATCTCCATAATATAATTTACTTTCTCTTATGTCCTTGCTTGCATTTCATGTCACTTCAATATCTCTTTGTGCATAATTTCCAATAGTAAAGTCTCCTCTTGCAATTCATTCATTTTAGCAACAAAGTTCACCCTGACTTGTGCATGTCGACAATCTTCCTCCTATATATGCTCTTTGAATTTATTAACTGTCCCAACAAATTATTAGTAGTATTCCACTTGATTTCTTAGGAACTCTAACTCCTTCTTCATACATTCTCCTTAAACTTCATCGGCCACAAATTTATCAATAGTAGCATGTGAAATCTCTACTCCCACGGCAACAAGCTCACTGAGCTTAGCCTTTGACATGTCAAACAAAGGTTCTTCAGTTGTACATTTTATAGCACTATTAACATCGATCCTTTTCCTTTTCAGTGTTCTTCTCACAATGGCATGCCTTTTTCGGTTATAAGTTATAGACTCTAGGTCAACTACCTCCTTGACAATGTTCTAGAATCTGTCTATCACCCCATGTTGATGTTTTCTGAATACTTCCCAGTGTATGAAATTGTTCAAACAAAGTTTCCTTCCTTCTGTCTATAGTATTTCCTTTCGGTGATTTTGGCAATCGACCAACTTCCTTTTCTTTGTTACTTTTGGCTACATCTTGCTTAGTATTTCCTTGTTTGTGCATTCCATCTATATTCTCGTCTTTTATTGGATTCTCCTCTTGATCGAAGGCACTCTCATCAGTCTCAATCAAATCAATGACCTCTTTAGGCTTCTTAGCAGTTTTTTATTACTCTTGTTTTCCTTATGAATTCCCTTGCTCATCATACTTAGTTGTAGTCTCTTCTTGCCTCTTGATTCTTATCTCTTCTTCTTGTTTTTCGATATGCTCTTTCTCTCTCTATTTTAGCAAATCCTTCCATCTTTTCTCTGCCTCGATGACTCTCTACTTCTCCTCTAATTATTGTTGTTGAGCATCTTCCTCCTCTTGTTTTTCTTTCCACTCGTACTCTTTTTGTTGCTCAGCCGCCTATTCAGCTTGCAGCCTGGCATATTCCTCTTCCTTAGATTTCAATTCAACTTCTTCTTTCCTCTGAGCCTATTTTACCTCTTACTTATCCTTCTTAGCAGAAATTATTTTCTCTAGGTCAACCAATTTCTCATCAAAATACATAGTCTTAAAAATCACAAGTTGTGGATTCTTCTCTCTTCGACACTTCATCCTAATCCTTCGTATCTTGAAAAAATAGCTCTTCCTCCTATTACTAGTGACCATACAGCCAAGATGCCATAACAAGCACACAACTATTGAAAAAAAGACCCTTCATATCATCTCTTTAGAATTTCCCTTGAGGTAAATGATATTCCAAGTGTACAACAACCTCTTGGTGAGCATGTTTGGGATCCTCGATGAAGAAATGGCCCAACTTAAAACCGTATGGAATGAAAATATTCTTCTTCACTTCTTTTATAAGTGCATCATTAAATCCTTGATAAACATTATGATATGCAATATCCCCAATTACTAGACAATCTGGCACATACTTTGGTAATAGATAGGGTGGCTTAGTTGCACCAAAAATCCCAATGTACGTATAGTTTTCTTGAATGTACCAATTACCTATATGCTTAATTAATTCCTTTGCATCATCAGATAACATTAGGCATTATTCTCTAAATACAACATAATATAGTCTCGCTAGAAAATGATCCCAAATCTTGATGTACCTTTTCTTAATATAGTCTCGCTAGAAAATGATCCCAAATCTTGATGTACCTTTTCTTATACTTGTGTTCCCACAAAACTTGAAAATTCACATGCAATGGGGCCTCGATAGAGTACTGACTGAAATTCAAACTAGGGAAAGCATTATTGGCACAACTAACATCAAGTAAATAAGATTCCATGTAGAAAGTAGGAACCACACCTAATGTTTTCTTAGCCTGATGATCCTTTTCAATCATTAAACCAAGTTGATTTGAAAAAATAATTTCCCAATTAAATATTTTCCCCATCATAGTTACCATGTATGTCAATGGCAACCAAGCATCCAAGAACCTTGAACAATCCTTTTCTCCATATAAATGACACAATTGTGCCATTAGATTCATATATGGTTCTCAAAGATTAGTAATGGTGTATCAACCACTGGTCATGTTGACAAACTTCTTACCTTCTTTCCACCACCCTGATAAGTTTTACCAAGTTCATGGTCATTATAAAACTTGTTGAAAAAAGTGGTGTCTAATGAAACCTTTGGTCTCAAAAATTTGTAGTAGATGTTCACGTGTTCTGGTATGAAAGAACCAACATGATTCCCTAGAGAATCCACACATATACTTCCATTTGTGAGTGTTCGATCAACCACAATAGTAGATGTTTTATGAACACGGAAAGACCAAATCCCTCGTGACCATAGAGTGCAGTCGAGATTTATGAATATCAGTAAACACTTGGTCATCCACTTCTCAAACCAAGGGGTCATTTTGAGGAACGGTACCGGGATAGTCCTCATCTTTGAATTTTATAAACAAATCATTCCATCTTGGAAACACCATCATTGACTTAGTGTTGTGGTCCATATCTTTGAAAATTGGGATTATTATAGGCTCCTCCACAACCAAAATCTAGACAACTGGAATGTAATCATCTATTGCATCATCAAACTCAATTGATTTTCTAAGTGGGCCCTCACCTACTTCCCTCGAATTTTCCTTCGGTGTCTTAATCGTGATTTTTACTGGTGTTTTCCTTGAGGCATGTTCCCTGTTTTCAAGAAAGTTTAACTGTGATAAGCAATACTACCCAATTTCTCCAAGTTATCTTAAAAAGGGAAATCATAAACTTTACATTGCCATTTCAATAGGCTTAGATAGCCTTTACAAACTTTACTTGAGATCCTCCAAGTATGGATATAAATGCCACTTGTCAAATAAAATCTAACCTAATTACAAGAAGGTAGGATGAGATCCTATTTTTAAGGGATAGGAATCCCTATCTAAAATCTCAAGTCTTCGACTGCTGCATAGACTTCCTTGGTTGTCACTCGCATCATTAATGCCAAAGTTAATTTGGCAAGATTTGAATTAAATTTTAACAAAAAGTTCTCCTTATGTGAAAAACACAAATTGATCCTGACCTATCATCATATTGATTGGATCATATAGTTTCCAAATCCATCATGTGATTACCTATTAATTGACAATGTGTGATGTTTTTTTGGCAATTTCATATTCCTTGTTTCGGTGGCTCACATTTATTACGTTTTTACTATCTTGGTGAAGTTGTCCAAACGTTTTTGGCACTTCTTATCCATTGTTTTGGTGAAAGACGATATCCCTCTCTTGTCGCTCATCACACCATACTCACACCATACTCTCTCGATGAACTTTTTTAATTGTCTCGGCGAACATTTCTTATTGTCTTGCTGAACCCGCTACGCTCTCCTAGATCTCTCCTAGGAAAACGTCGTAATTTTCTTAAAACATATTCTTGACAGACTATCAATTTTTTTCATTTTGTTGAAATGATATAAGTATTTTTCGGTGCCTAGGATAATTTGTTTTGGAGATTAGAAACCTATGTTTAATCACTTTGTCTCTGACGAGTGTGAAACCTACCCTTTAAACCACCCCTATTGAACAAAACTCTAGGCACTTGTCTCTTCTTTTGACTTGGCCACAAAGGTGTTGAACCAGGCCTAAGCTCTTCAAATATGATCTTATTGCCTCCCTCAACTCTTCCTTAACCCACCTAAAGACCTGAAATATATATGCATCCAAACACAACATTCAAAGAGAAAAAATGTCAACAATCAGACCATAACCAAAATGTGGTACCCAAATTTTTAAAATTTTAGGGTGTGTTGTGCACTCAACAAATGAAGATTCATTGGAAAAATCTAGCATCTTTGTTCATACCTCTAATCAAAACAAACCAATTTCAAGTATATACAAACTTAGAACAAAACAGAAAACAAAAACCACACATAGATCCTTCTATATGCAATTTAGAAATCATTTGTTTCCCTATCATGGGGATCTAATTTTGACCAAACATAAAAGATAGGTCTTTTTTTGTCACTGACCTTCACTTTGAGTAAGAAACCAATTAGATCTGACTTTTAGTATTAAGGTATTATTTTGTATAATATCTAAGTAACCTTATAACCCCTCTGGTCTCACTCCACTTCCAGCGAGCATCCATAGCCATGGTGGAGTCACCCCGATATCATAGACCTTGCTCTGCTACCAGCGAGCATCCATAGCCTCAGCGAAGATATATGCATTTCCTCATTAAGAAACATGTTCCACAGAATATATA
>CBVK0103023132.1:0-11696 GCA_900067695.1 Picea abies | reverse complement strand
TTTTATATATAATATTTATATTCTCAAAATAAGTATTGAGATAAATTAAAAATATATTTTGTAAATTTTTAATTAAGATAAATTTTATAATTCAATTTTTTTCAATTATAATTAATTAAAATTAAATTTTGAAAATTAAATTTCAATTTTTTTTTCATACTTTGCTATCATAACACGTTGTAAAATATACCTTACTTAAAATATAATAATTATATTATGTGGTAATATAGTCCAATTTATTTTTGTCTTTAACTTTAAATTCAAATGTACTTAATATTAAGTTATGATAACATAATCCAATTTTTTTGTCCTAAATTTTAAATTTTAAATTCAAATGACTATTTTTAATTTTTTTTCTTTAAACTTGTTTTAAATTAATCTTCCATTTACTCAATTTCAATTTTATATATAATATTTATATTCTCAAAATAAGTATTGAGATAAATTAAAAATATATTTGTAAACTTTTAATTAAGATAAATTTATAATTTTTTTTTAATTATAATTAATTATAATTAATTTTTATATATTAAATTATAATTTTTTTTTCTATCATAACACATTTAATTAAGTTGTAAAATATACCTCACTTAAAATACAATAATTATATTATGTGATAATATAGTCCAATTTATTTTTGTTTTTAACTTTAAATTCACATGTATTTAATATTGAGTTATAATAACATAATCCAATTTTTTTGTCTTAAATTTTAAATTTTAAATTCAAATGTACTTACTATTGAATTGTAACAACATAATTCAATTTCAACCTTCTTTATCTTAGATTTTAAATTCAAAACAATTTCTTTGTCTTAAGTTTTAAATTTAAAATTCAAATATACTTACTATTGAATTGTAACAACATAATCCTATTTCAACCTTCTTTATCTTAGATTTTAAATTCAAACGCACTCCATAATGAATTAGTACCTAAGTTGTGTTTGAATATTAATGATACCATTTATATGACTTGTCTTTCTCCCATATCACCATGATCTTAAATGTTATCATTTATAACACCCTTGCCTTTTTATGAAGGGCATAATGTCCCTGTCTTGACTACATATTGTCCCATATTGTCCCTTTAAATGTGCTCAATTATTTCTTTGATTGTATTTCAAACTTTTCCTTCCCTCATAATTGATTACTTATCAACCTTCACATGCTCTCCCCTACCCTTTATTTTATATGGTCGTGTCTCCAATTTTGCTATGGTTATAATCCCTAGAGTGTGTTGCATCCAACAAGCTTTAATGATAACAATGGACTACCAAAAATGAATTTGAAGGAAGTTAAGTCATAGGAATGCCAACCACTCAATTAAAAAAAACATATCATTTTTCAAACCCCTTTTCTAAATGCATTGATAATAATTGTTTCCTTAAATAATGTTTGCAATGGCCATTAAAGAGGTAGTGTAAAGAGGAATGGCACTAAAGGGGTAGTGTGAAGAGCAATGGTTTACATATTTACAATAGAGAATTCAATTTTTAAATAACACCTGAATTAAAGCATTTTTCAAACTTATGTTTAATGCTTTGTTAGAAGTTTTGTCATCTTTCCCAAATATCAGTATGCATGTGCAGCCTCCAAACTTTTCCAAATATTTAATTTGCATGTGCTTTTGCATATGCAGCTTTCAAATTTTGACATAATGATGTATATTTTAAGCAAATATAACTAATAATAACTATATAAAAAAAATACAAAAAGTTATAAGTATTTGTGAGCCTTTTTAAATCAATATACATATCTGAAACAACCATACTATAAGAGAAGATGAACAACCATACTATAAGAGAACATGAGATGATGTATGATATGGATATTGCAGTGGCCCACTATTGGAGCCAATTACGAACAAAAGCCTCTTTATTTTTTAGAATGATAAACCAGAAGCATTACAAACAAAAACCTCTTTATATTTAGAATGATAGTCTTATCACAAAAGTGATGATTATTAAAGTTGTGAAAAGAGTTTTATAATTAAACATAATAATATGGAATGGAAAATTGAAGTATTCATTATACTTGTTATGATAATTCATGGTTTATTTTATGAAATATTTTTGAGATAATGTAATTTAAATGAGACATATTACATATTATGTTAAAAATGAAGAGTAGCTTTGGTAAAAAAATTGTATTCAATAAATTTAAAACTGCTATAATAATATAGCAAATATGTTTAATTGTGAAAATTTTCAATATAATATAAATAATTATATTATTAATAATTTTCAATATAATATAAATAATTATATTATTAATAATATAATATTAATAATTATATTGTTGATGATATAATATTAATAATTATATTGTTGATGATTTGGGAAATAATATGAAATAAAAACATGAAAAGGTTTGAGAATTCATGATCAATTGAAGCTAAATTACTTAGTATTTTTTATTTTTAATTTGTAGAATTTTCTTTATTACTAAATCCTATTCCCAATCTATCAAACTTTATTTATTACCAAAATCTATAAAAGACCCACCACATATTCACATATTCTATTTGTTGTTGAGAAAAGTAGCATGCCCTCAATTCAAAGTGAAAATTACATATTCTATTTGTTGTTGAGAAAAGTAACATGCCCTCAATTCAAAGTGAAATTGTTATTGTTAAATCTTAAAATCAATAATTAAAAAATCTACCTATTGTCCCATTTTGCACTCACTTATTTTGATTGATGACATCTACCATCAAAGTGATTTGAATGCCCACCTCAAATAGTACAATTTTGTTTCATACTAACATAAGACCTTTAGGTGGGTCTGCTTTTGGTAAAATACACTGTTTAAACTCTTTTTTAAAAGTGTTAATGGTAATGCTTCCTCTCAGATTTGTTAAAGGTCTTTTTCACAAAATTCCCACATATTGTATGTAATGTTACATCCTTTTTAATGGAATCATGATTGTCTTCTAAAAGAACCTTCCATGAAGGTTCCATTGATTATTTTAAAAAAATTATATATAGTGGTTTTGGGATTCTCTAATAAAATTAGAGAAATAATTGAAAAGTCAACTTAATCAATTTATTATATCATGAACCAACCAATCTAACAATGATTTAATATATGATAGTTGTAAAATGAAATAGGTAATCTTTCTTTTTCTGATTAAGTAGACCATAACTAATCATCACAATATATTTTTGTTTAATTATTTAAATTTTTATGTTTTAGTTCATCTCTCTTTTTCGAGAGAAACAAGTAAATCATAACTAATCATTAATGTATACTTTACTTAATTATTCAAATAATAATCATGATATACACTTTTACTTAATTATATATAGAGAGGTTTTTACCATTCAAACATAAATTTATGTGATATTTTATTTAGGATTAATGGTAGAAAATATTAAATATTCCTTTTTTTATTATGACATTTTTATAAGTATTATTTATTAATAATTATTTGGTTATAAAGTTAGTAATTTGTTTAGTATTTATTGTATTATATGGTAGAAATGAATTTAAAAAGTTGATAAATTCAAATTTTTTTTATAAGTTTATTTTTCTTAGCAAAGCAAAGTTCTTTCTTAATATACTCATTTTTCTTTTTAAATTTTAACTATTTGATTTTTTTATAAAATGAGTTAAAAATCTTGACAGCAAAGCTTCATGGTCAAAATTCTTATCAATATAGTGGAACTATAACTTTTAGCAATATTCCAACAAGATTTGAAAAAGAATTTCTACATAAAAATGAGCAATTGAGTCCATCCACTTTTTAACTTGCTCTTATATGATATTTGATAAAAATGAGAATGTAGTAGAATGATAAGTTAATTGATAATTTAGTAGTTCTAAATTAGATATGAATAGTTTCACTTATCAAGTGTATGCATATTAAAGTTCATTGGATGTAGCTTGGGTGATTGGGAGAAATGATTATTACCCTCCCCACCCAAATTCAATTCTTGATAAGTGATATGTTGTGCCCTTAAATGGATCTATAAAATGCTTTTATTGTTGAGCATCCAATATTTCGAAAATACTCAATCACCCCATGTTCTCTAAAAATACTTAATATACAACGAATTAAAAAAAAAAAACTATAATTCTCAAAATACTATTAAAAAAATAATTTTGACTCAAAATAATTTATATACCAGAAATTTAAAAACTATATCTCTTAAAATATTGTTCAAAAATATATTATTTATAAAAGATGACACTTTATCTATGTAAATTGAAAATATATAAATAAATAAAAAATAACCTCTACTTGGAAAAATAAAAAGTTTAACTCGATTAAATTTTTTATCATTTAATAGACCATTTTCTACCACATGAAAAAAAAAACACAAATTTATTTCAATGCATTTAACTGTAAGGTGTTGGAATCTGTTTAGGTAAACCTTTATAGTACCATACTTTTAAGCAATGAATAGTTTACTTTAAAGGAAGGCCATAAGATGAACCTTACTTCAAAAGAAGAAGTGGTGGACCTATTAAGCACCATTACTTTTAAAGTACTTACATCATAGGATTTCATGACAGTTTACAGTGAAGTAGCATGTGTCCACATGAATAGAAGGCTTAACCACTACATATGACAATTTCAAGAATTGACAGTACATCTACACATATGGAAAAAAAAAAAAGTCATCTAACTCCGAGATAGAAGAGTATTCCACATATAACTCTATTAATTTATGATTTTTTATCATTCACTTTTTCATTTGTTGGTTAGAGGGGGGTCGAAGTGCTGCAACATATCACTTTGATTAAAGTATTATGGAGGTGAATTAAGAATCAAACCTAATAGTAATCTCCCATTGATCATCGATCTATTTATCAATAGCCAAATCTCTTACCAATTTACTTATCAATAGTTGAATTTCTCACCGATCTATAATTTCAAAGATAATAAAATTTTGAATAAAGAGGGAGAGGGAGAGGGAGAGGGAGAGGGAGAGGGAGAGGGGATTAAATTAAATTCTAATGTTAAAATATTAATTTGCATTAATTCTTAATGTTGTGGGGTAACATCATCAATGTAGTTATTTGAATACTAATAATATGTCACCCCACTTACTTATGTGTGTTATTTAATCTCTAATTGTAGAGGAAGTTTCATGACTTGTCCCCTTTCGTTTCTTTTGCTACTCATAATTATATCTTTGTTAAATATAAATATAACGATAATATGCGGTTTGGCCCCACGACAAACTCTAAATTAATGGATTAGAAGGATAATCATTGTGTCATAAGAAGTGGCATGCCATCACATGAAGGGAAATTTGACCACGAGTCGATCATGGTGTCCACTCATGTGAAACTGTAGAGAAATCATAACTAGGTGCCAATTGGTAAATGGTGGGGTCATATCCACCAAAGAGCTAGTGAAGAAGGTTAAATGTTTTTATGGGCTGGCTTAGAACTTAGGGGTAAGGCATGTGCCTTACGAGGGTCAGTGAATTATTTTGTGGTGGGGAGGAAGCACATGGGGTTGAGTTGGATATTTTTTTTGTTTTCTAGCCCCCACCCCATGTGGAATTTTGCTATCCTTGACATTAATGCTTTTTCTTTTGTTGACTCCACATAGACTTATTCAACACATCCATAATGACACATTCAATACAATGAAGATAAGAAAATAAGTCAATCGAGTTTTAGTTTGGGGGATCAAAATAAGAGGTTATTATCATTTGTATTAAGTTCAGTTTTTGTAGTGACATGTTTGTTTTTGTGGGTTGATTTGTTTTTATAAGGAATGGTTTTATGTAGAGGGATTTAAGTACAATTGATAAATGATTTTGGTTGACTAGATTCCTCCTATCCTAATTGCTTAGCTAAAATTTACCTTTACAAGTTTGTGGATTTAATTCTTACTATTTTTTTTTACAAGAACTGGTAAATTTTTCTATTAAAAAAGCATGGTCAAGACCACTGAGATACAAAGGATGAGATTCATAGTTACAAAGCTATCCAAAAATGATTGTACTAAGCGTAATTCCCAACAAAAATCTAGTTTTTTCATCAAATTGTTCCAAATTCTAAAACTACAACGGCTATGAACTGTGTATAGTTGGTATTAGATACCAAAAATACATATACAGAGGCAAAAAATAATTAATCAAAAATATTTTGAGTCTTCTACTAAATCCATTTTGTAGGTCAGGGCCCTACTTGCTCTGTTCTTCATCCAGCAGGTCGTTGAGATCAAGAATTGGAGCTATTTATGCTTTAGAGGCAATTTGGGCGTTGTCTGTTGATGGTTGTTGGGCTCTAGTTTCCTCTCTTTGCTCTGGTCTCCTTTGAAGGTCCTCATTATGACTTCTTAATGTGTCAAATTCGTCATGGAGTTGCCCAATTAAGGTTTGATGTTGACCCAAAGTTTCCATCGCATAATATACAATTGAATTTAGAGCACAAAGTCTGATAAACATTTTATGGAGGTTTTCTGAGTCGTTGATCTCCATTTCACCGTCCATACATTTCCCAGGAGCTTATGAGTCCATGGCTTTGCTCAACGGGACAATTTTCTCACTCACGTAGATTGCTTGAGTCGAATTGAGGGACGACCTAGGGATGAAAGGTCTAGACCCCCAGATTAACATGGTGTTGTAGCGGGAGGAAGTGTTGGACATTAATATAATCACGAACTTTCCCGAAGGTGAACCAGTCCAGAGTGATGATGAATGTACACCCTTGTTCACCTTTTTATTTTTCATGTCACCTTCGTTGTTCATCATGACTGAACCTGGAGTACGCAGTCTGCCACAATCACAAAAAAAAAATGGATTGTACCTGGAGATTAGTTTTCTAGGCTCGCTCACACCCTTTCGCCTTCTTCACGCTCCAGCTAAAGTCTATTAACATAATGACATGCTCCAACTACAATGTCTGTGCAATTCCATGAATTGAAGCTAGAATTGGAAAGTCTAGATCCATTGTCATGCACCTACAGAGGTACTAGACATGATACACCACATGCAAACGAGATATCCACCTTGTGGATGATTTAATTTCCTTTGCTTGCGAATTTAACCTGCTCCACGAAGGCCATTGCATGTCGAGAAGGTTATTCCCTTGCCCATGCATCCAGCTTGAGGGCACGTGTAATGGGTGCCAATATGACAATGTATACCTTTGGTCACAAGAGTGGGGCTCTCTCCAAAACTTGCGCACCTTTTCTCTCTCTTGTGCTTGAGTGAGATCAGTGAGTAAATGAGGTGTCTAGCCCCTCTATTTATACACAAATGACTTTCTCTTTTAACTACTAGGGCCGATTTGACGATTGTCACTTAATTACATTTTACATTGGCCACAATAGGGGCCGACTTGACAGTTTGACTTTATTTTACAATAAAGGCCACAATGGGGGTGAATTTACAAATACAACATAATAATATTATTTTAGGGTTTTTGCATGATCAAATACAATAGGAGAATATATTTCGCAGCTACACATTCTTCAACACTCCCTCTTAGCTAGGAAGGTATTCTTCAAGAACAATATGCTTCTGCATGTATGTAAACATTGACCATTGTCTTGTTGATTTTCACGAATCTATATATCATAAGAAGTTATGCACTTTCACCAGCCTTTCGTACTGGAGTAACATACCAGCCTACATTGGAGTACCAACATGCATTGTGGTAGCATACCAGCCTGCGTTGGAGTACCAACCTACGCTGGGGTAGCATACCATCTTGCGTTGGAGTACCAACATGCGTTGGGGTAGCATACTAGCATGCGTTGGAGTACCAACCTATGCTCAGTAAGCATACTAGCCTATGTTGGAGTACCAACTTGCACTGGGGTAGCATATCAACCTGCATTGGGGTAGCATACCAACCTGTGTTGGAGTACCAACTTGTTCTTGGGTAGCATACCAGCCTGCGTTAGAGTACCAACTTGCACTGGGGTAGCTTCCAGTACTGGGGAAATCATCACTTCCCTCTACTGGGGATCACTTCCCACTACTGGGGAACAAAATCACTTCTCACTACTAGAGAAGTCTTTCTGGACCACTCCAAGCTTGTCTCTGAAATAATCAAACTTAACTTTGGACAGGGGCTTGGTCAATACATTTGCTACATGTTCGTAAGTGGAAATATATTGGAGATTTATTTCTCTCTTCTGTACCATGTCCTGGACATAGTGGTATTTGATCTTAATGTGTTTTGACTTGTCATGAAACACAAGGTTCTATGAAAAATTCATACAACTCTAGTTGTCACATAAGATGCAAGTCGCCTCTAATTTGAGATCAAGTAGCCCTGTAAGAAAATTTCTAAGCCATACTGCTTCTTTGCTAGTAGAGCACACTGCAATATATTATGCTTCAGCCATACTGAGTGCCACACTGGTTTTCTTCTTGTTGAACCATGCAATCATAGCTGATCCTAGACTAAAGAAACACTTGGATGCACTTTTACGATCTACTACACTACTGGCCCAATCTGAATCAGCATAGCCATGTAGGCTTATCTCCCGATCTGAGACATATCTGAGACCATAATCAATTGTACACTTTAGGTACCTCATTATGTGTTTTTCCACAACTATGTGAACATTTTTCGGCTCAACCATCTATTGACTCAAGGTGTTCACCACAAAATATATATCTGGTCTCATGTTTTTCAAATACATCAATGATCCGATCATATGTCTATACAAAGTGACATCCATTGTTTCTGAAGATGTATATTTAGCAACTTCATATTTGTCACCATGGGCATAGGCATGGCCTTGCAATCCATCATATTGAACCTCTTCATAATATCTACTGCATATTTTCCTTGGTTTTGAAAAATCTCATCTTGTGTTTGCCATACCTCCAGACCTAGGAAGTAGTGCATTATTCCTAGATATTTCATTTCAAATTATGCGGCAATTTTCCTTTTGCTCTCAACGATGGGCTTCTATTTTTCTATTAAAAACAAGTCATCGTATAGCAATAGTATCACTAGAATTCCATCCTCAACCTTTTAGTAAAGGTTGGGATCTGCTTTACTCTTGGTAAATCCCAAATTCATTAGGAAGTTATCCATTCTATCATACCAAGCCCTAGGGGATTGCTTCAAACTATACAAGGATTTCTTTATCCTATAAACATGCGATTGTTTGTCATGTGTCTCAAAACCTTGTGGTTGCTCCACATACACTTCCTCTTCTATCTCACCATTCAGGAAGGTCGTCTTCACGTCCATCTGGTGTATCTTCCATTTCTTTACTGCAGTTATTGCAATTACAGTCCTAATGGAAGTGTATCTTGCTACAAGAGAAAAAGTCTCCTCATAATCAATGCCTTCTTTCTGGGAGAATCCTCGCGCCACAAGCCTTGCCCTGTATTTTTCAATACTACCATTTGTTGCATGTTTTATTTTGTAAATTTTTTGAGCTTACAACTGATTTTCTCATGGTCTTGGAACCACATCCCACACATCATTTTTCGAAATGGATTGGTACTCTTCAATCATGGCATCCTTCCATTCCTTCTTTTCAGCAGCCTTTTCATAACATGTAGGTTTTGTATCAATGATATCACTAAGGAGTGCCACGTAACTGGAATAGGGTTTTGGTTTCTTGCTTTCTCTATAAGTTCCTTCTAGAGCATCGTATTTTTCTGCATCTTGTACAATCTCACGGGCCCAAGTTGGCCTCTTCTTTCCTCTAGGTGGATTTGTGGGTCTTTGTGTCTCTGCCATATCATGATCTTCTATATCATGTTCTTCAGGTACAATATCAATTCTCGAGTCTGCAACTCTTGGAGCTATCAGTTCTTCATCTGTAAGACACTTCCTTGAATTGTTGAATGTTGCATCCTCATCGAAAGCAACATCTCTTCTAATCTCAACATGTTTGTGACCAGGGATATAGACTCTGTATGCTTTCGATGTTTCACTATAACCGACAAATATGCCCTTCTTTCCTGAAGGGTCCAATTTGGATCTTTTGTCCTTGGGAACATATACATATACTGGACAGCCAAAGATTCTCAGGTGTCTGAATTCTGGCTTCTTTCTTGTGAACATTTATTCTAGGGTCTTACTCCCAAGGAAACAATGGGGTGTTCTATTCTGAACATACACTGTAGTCCTTGTTGCTTCTTCCCATAGATGTTTCAGTAAGTTCTGATCATGAAGCATGGCCTTCGCTACTTCCATCATGGTTCGATTCTTTCTTTCTGCCACACCATTTTGCTAAGGGTTGTATGGAGTAGAGAGCTCCCGCTTAATCCTAGCTTCCCCACATAATGCCTTGAATTCATCTGATGTGAATTCTCCACCATTGTCTGACCTCAAGACCTTAATCTTCTTTTCAGAGAGGTTTTCTATGAGGGTCTTGAATTCCTTAAATTTGCTAAACACTTCACCTTCTGTCTTCAAGAAGTAAATCCAAGTTTTACGTGAAAAGTCATCAATGAAGGAGACATAGTATACATACCCATTGGATGAAGAGGTGTACATAGGTCTACATATGTCTAAGCGTATAATGTCCAATACACCTGTGGCCTTGCTTTCACTACTTGGAAATGGGTTCTTCACGATCTTGCCTTCTGCACATCCCTTGCATATGCCTTCCTGGTCCACCTGGATCTCAGGTAGTCCTATCACCATCTTGCTCATGATCGGTAATTCCTTATAGTGTAGATGAGCAAGTCTTTTGTGCCATAACTCACATGGGTTTACGGTATCGTGAACTAGGGTTGTTTTTAAGTGTCCTTTCAGTATGTATAAGCCTCCCTCTTGGACACCAATCACAATTACATCATTGAAGGATTTCCCTTTTGACCATGTTGTTGTCCTTATACACACCTGGGCTAACGTGGAAGAAACCTTCAATCCACTTGGTGTCATGTGTCTCAAAACCTTGTGGTTGCTCCACATACACTTCCTCTTCTAGCTCACCATTCATAAAAGTTGTCTTCACGTCCATCTGGTTTATCATCCATTTCATTACTACAACTATCGCAAGCACATTCCTAATGGAAGTGTATATCGCTACATGAGAAAAAGTCTCCTCATAATCAATGCCTTCTTTTTGGGATAATCCTCGCGCCATGAACCTTTCCTTGTACTTCTCAATAATTTGACTAGAGGGCACATTCAACAAGGGTGACTCAATTTAATAGAGGGTGCACTAGTTTTGTGGAGGGCACTTTCAATACCAACGATTTCACTGAGAGAGAGATGCGCCTTCCTTTTTCCAATTCGCATTACTCACAAAAATGCCCCAACAACACTTTTTCCAATTCGCATTACTCACAAAAATGCCCCAACAACAAACTAAATGAAGGGGAGAATAGAGAAGGGAGCACTAGTTTAACCAATGTGCATTGCATTCACAAAAACACCCATGCAACACTCAAATTTTGATCAAAAGAGAGGGTGCACCAGTTCCTATGGTGCACAGTGATCTCAAACACTCACACAATAGAAAATTATTACACACGGAAAAACAGAGACGAGAAGATTCATAAGAACTTCATCAAATGTATTAGAGAAAAATAACCCCTTTAATAATGGAGGGCAACTTCTTACAAAATTAATTGTTGCTTTTATTTTTTGCTATTCTATGTGCATTTAGACTGGTGAGAGAAGTTTCCCGAGGCAAAGAAATGACACAAATTGACTAACCATTTATTTAGACACAACCTTGCTTACTATACCGACGAAGGATTTATTACAAATATATAAACTGACTAGCACTGACACAGATCATAA
>CBVK0103023030.1:0-16209 GCA_900067695.1 Picea abies | reverse complement strand
TTGTATGACCATTTATATGTTGTAAACAATTGATCCTACACACACATTAGTAGCGTTTCCTAGACTAGCCAAGTCAGGAACATTACATCCACTTTGTAACATTGGAGTGGGGTATAGGGATAAGGTGGAGTGGTAAGAGTCCATGGTGATTAAGCTAGGAGGATTAGGATTTTAGCTAGCTTAGCCTCCCATCTTATTCATTCCAGTAGGGCCTATTCATCTTAGCCACCTACTAGTCCCTTTATTTTCCATTGTTGCATTGACAAACAAATTAGTCAACTTGCTGGTTTTTATAACATGGCCATAATATTCATTTCTATCTGCTATCATGTATTTAACACCATAAGATTCATTTCTATTTGATACCACACATTTAACCTACGTGATCTTATTTTGGAGGAACCATGAACTTTATTTTACTTAGTTAATTTGTAAACTTGGTTCTTCTAACATGGCCATAAGATTCATTTCTATTTGCTATCACATATTTAACGTAAGTGATCTTATTTTGGAGGAATCATGACCTTTCTTTTACTTGGTCTAGTAGTAGATCTAGAATTAACCGAGAATCACTATGAATATCGATATTCTAGATCCTTGATCAAGATAGAGTTTGTTACCTTCAACAAGGGATTTTGTTTCAACTTGATTGTTTAGGCCTTCTAGAAATTTGAAATATATCTCAAGGACTCTAGCCTCCTTCTCTTTGAGCATCTCTCTAGATATTACTTCTTTGGGGTTCCCTATAATTTCTCCATTGAAGTTTAATTTTATCCAATTATCTTTAGGCGGTCTCCAAGTCATATAAGAATTTTTAGCTTTTACAATTTGTCCTCTAGTATAGGGTTTTGTGGAGCCCAATTGTTCTAATATTCTAGTTCTTGAGAATCAAATCTCCAACATCTATGAGGGAACCAAACCAATTTCTTCTTCCTTTGATCAAGATTTAATGATTTCCCCAATTTCACTTTTGATTCTAAACCATATTATTTTTGGAATGATAAGTTTGTCTGCAAATATTTTTTGGTGCCTTGCTTCCCATAGTCCCCATAATATAAACACCTGACTTATGGACCAAGTCTTTTTAATAACTGCTAATGACCAACATAGTTGTTGGCCACTTATAGTTTCTAACTCCAAGCTTTGTAGGGAACATTTATTGAGTTTTCAAAACCCAAAGGTTCCATACCACCTTGGCTATTAGGCATATGATCTAAATGTGATATGAGTCTTCCTTTCCTGAGCAATAAGCATTATACCTAGAGGGGCCTCACACTCTTTTTTTAAGGTTTATCTATAATAAAATATTACCATTAGCAATTTTAACATACAAACATTGCAATTTTTGGCCATACAAATGGGCTCCAAATTTTCCTCCATATGGGATCCTTTGTTAAGTTTTTCTCCTCCTTCAAGGCTTGGAGATAACCTTGTTTTGGTGTGTACCATCCTTTTGATATTTGGTTCTGAGATATTAAGTCACTTTCATCCCTTTAGGTGACCAATTTGAATGATATAGCTTGTTTAATAAGGGTTGTTTCTTCTTATCGAAATTGATTATGTTAGATAGACAAGTATTTCCATTTAACTTCTTTGATATTTCCTTCGATGTTTAAAAATGGGATTAAAGTTTAATAAATATTGAGCTTTGTCCAACCTTGATTAGACATTACTTCCCATATTTTTTCTTCAAGATTGAAATTTTTTAAGAGGTTGATCATTAGCCCATGTATCTTTCCACAAGTTCACTTTGCTTCCATCATTAATAATCCACAAAATAAGTTCATCTACTAGAACCTTGCTTCTCACTATATTGTTTTTGTGACCAAATACCTTAGGTGCATTTGTCTTTCCTATGATAATATTAGATTCTTTGTTATTGAGGTATTTGTCTTGTGCACCACATACTCTTTCAATTAGATAAAAATCTCCAATATTTTTTCACAAAGAATGTAACACTCTGTTTCCCCCATGAGTGTAATTATGTTAAGACCTCATGTAATGAGAATATGAAGCATGAAATTATGTTTTGATTAATGAAAAACATTAGATATATGAATAAGAATGAAAATGCTTGAGTATTGGCCATGATATCACAAGTGGGAATTGATGAGGTGGGTTGGTGAAGGGGAATGTATAAGTTTCAATGAAGAAAATATGAAGCTTGCTCAACATTCCAACCTGCACCTAAAAACAATTAATACACCACATGTACACGTACTTAAACCTGCATGGGGCCACGTGATCAGTTATGGAGGACCAAGATTGGTGGTTGAAGTAGTTAATACTATTGATAGATCTGATCTATTGAGAAGGCAAGGGTCAATTGGAAAACATGACAAAAGGACGCCCCTAGATTGTCCCTACTGTTATCTCCTCAATTTTTTTTTTCAAATTTTTGTTATTTGGTGATAGGAAGGTCATTTGATGACAGAATGTTATTATTTTTGAGTTAAGTGTCCTTAAGATAAGTCTTAGACTTGTCTTTTTGAGAATAAAAAGAGTGTGTACTTTCATTAGAAAAAACTTCAAGTTTTCACTTTCGGTGGCTAAGGGCCACTTTTTGAGGCGTTGTTAGCCACCGAAACCAGATCTTTCGGCAGCTTACCCTCCATGATTTTCAACCTCTAAGCCACCGAAAGCGCAGAAATTGCCAGAATGGTCATATTTTTGCCCAGATCACTGATTTTTGTTTCTAGATCACGTGGGGATGGTTTCTAATGAAAGATAAGAATTAAAAGGATACAAATCATTATCCTTTTCCCGTTTTTGAGGCAGATAATAAAGTAGAAGACCAAGTGGCCTTTCTCTTTTTGGTCAAGAATTCCTCAGCTGTCATAGAAGTATATTGACGTGCTTTGTCATCACACTACAGGATATTGAAGACTATGAAGATTGCTGGAGCTGTCAAAGACTACTAAAGATATTATTCAGCATCTATATCATCATCAAAGGTTTCATTTCACCATCAAGAGAAATATTGCAAGGTTTTGCTTGAAGACAACGCTATTTGTTTTAAAGGTTTTTTCTATGTGTAGAGGTATTGGCAGCAGGTGGTTGAATTTCAAATGAAGAGAGACTACTTCATTAACCTCATTTAATAGAGATAATAACTTGAAGGTGTTATTATGGGTTGTTATGAGGAAAAACCTAGTAAAGCGTTAATACACAGAAATCTGCAATACTCTGTTTTCATATCAGCTACAGTTTTAATTGGTTGAGGTGGTCAAAGGTACATATGCTCAAAAATGTTAGTATGGTACATAATTTACTTCCAAGTTCAGATAGCAGGATTCCAAGAATAAATCTAAGATACATTGTATACTTGTCCAAAGTTATATGAAGTGATATATCACATAGACCCAAAATTTTGTACAAGGAGGAAAATCATATTTGACTTCCTTTCAAATTCGACCTTGATGGAATATTTTTGGGGATAATATGGATGCATGTCATTGAATATCACTTCTTTCCTCATCAACTAGTGCAGGTGGCACTCAATCTGGGTGGTTCGATCAAAGTGGGAAACAATCCCTAGCTTGTAGGGACATGGGTCATTTTTCAGTTTTAGAAGATCAAAATGACTATTTTTATTAAATGAACTCCTATAAACATCTTGAAATTGTTTTGTGATGTTTTTAAAATAAGAGGGTCGAATTATTGATGGAGGATGTCAAGGAGACAAGTCATCACTTTGACCTATTTTTCAGCAAGAAGACACAGAAAATTCTGCAATTTCCTGTTATAGTTATCAACTTGGGAAAGAGAGTATGATGAGCTGGAAGGATATTTTTGGAAAATGAGAGAGGAATTTCAAAAGAACGAGCTTCTCTTCAATAACCTCTCTCAGTTTTCCAAGATATATTTTTATTTGGAAAATATAAATGAATCTTTGAGCCTCATTTTCCATAAATTTGACAGTTTGTATTTTTCAGTTAGCACATGATTTCGAATTTGAATTGGATATCTTCAACAAACTAAAGATAGGTGAAGAAGATATGAGATACATTTATTTTGGATCTAGATAATAATGTAATTTATTTATAAAGAGCACCATAGAGAAGATAAAGGAGGAGGAAACAGTCCAAGGACTGTGGTTAAACCTTGGAGACTTGTAAGCATATTTCATGTATTGAAAACTTTTATGAATTCATTTTGACACATAAGCTTCCTTCACTGTACTCTGTTCAGTATTTCCATTTCTGTCTTTTCCTATTTATGAGTAAGTGCTGTATACATTCTTCTATGTATATCAAATGACAGATGACTGCCATCTCATTTCTTCATTTGATACATTAAGCTTGCGTACATTGTTTATCTAATATTAGAAAACTATCATCTTGTCTCCTTGTTGATGAACTAAGCTGATAGACTTTCCTATTTGTTATAATTGGTCATTCACACTGACAAGCTGTATGTGTGTTTCTACTGATATGATGAACTTTCTTCACATGTCCACATTTTGATTACACTTTCTGAACAATATAGTTGAAGGCCTTTTATCTTTGAGTGGATTCATATGTATCTTGAGTGAAAGTGAGCATATTAAGTCATCTGACTTGATCCCATTTCCCATACTTTATTGAATATTTAAGTTACCAGGCTCATTCCCTTTACAATCAAAGAAATATTCCTAGAGTGATAACACCTTCGAATTTGGATATTTGACTGAAGATCGTGTCTAAAAGAAGTCATGGAAATCCCAAGTATTGGGTGGAAGAAGAGACCAAAGGTGGAAAACTTCACCTAGAGACATAGAGAGAGGAAGAGAGAGTAGTGTAGACACAAAATACACACAGAAGAAGAGAACATGAGAATTCAAGAAGAACAACTTGCAACAACGAAAGAAGAGGCATGCGTAGAATCAACCCGAGGAAAGATGAAGGTTGAGGAAGAGAAAGTGAGTAGCAGACTCACAGATGTATGGTGCAATGAATAGATTTATTCACTTGCACAAACCTGAGAAATAGAAGAGAGTTCTTGAATAAAACGAAAAGCTTGTCCAAAAGATTAATGGTCACCTTGGAACAGAGAAGACTTAGATCCATACTGGAGTGATAAAGGTCTGCAACTTGGTACCTACTAGAAATAAACTGAAACTGGTAAGGGGAGGTCACCGAGGGATTGTATAGAAGATAAGGGCCTCCCTTGTGCATAGGAAATCTAGTTGGGAGGTTACTTGATAAACTTGTGGAAGTACTGAGCTCAGTGGGAAGAGGGAAACTTCTGCTGTTGCCAGTGGAGGAAGGAGAGTAACCTTCTTAGATCATTTTTAAATCTAAGAACCAATAGAATCAATCCCCTTGTGATATCATGGCTTGGAACAGGGGTGGCGTGCTATATGAAAACACTCTACAACATAGCCTAAGGTTGGGAGGAAATGCGTCCTCTCTTAGTCAATTGGATGGTTGATATTCGCTAAACATATAAGTAATTTAACTTAACTTGATTGATATTTGTTGAGTGATGTAACATGCCATTTTATGGTTTAAATGATGAATGTGGAAACATGAAAGGGATGGATGAAATTCATGAGTAAAATAGATTGTGTTTGTCCATTTTCATTATTAATCAAATGATTCTAATATAACTAAGTAAGTAGTGCATGGATGACATGTATCCCTAAGAATCTTGCAAGTCTTGAGTGTAAAGTTTGCAAGATATGAATAAAATATTCACTTGGAAAGTGACATGAGTGCCCTAGCATCTAGGAAGGCCCTATATAGGTTAGGGAGTCTCAAACCAGCAAGAACTACTTGTCTTAAATGGAAAGTTTGAAAGATATGAAATAGTCATCCAAGTTTCAAGGTAGAATTTACTTAGTCAGTTTTGGAGTGCAGGTGAGATCTCAAGGGGTGTGATAAAACCTCAGATATGACCTAGAAGAAAACCTGAATTGGTTGAGTCCCAAATCAAACTGTTAATAAGAAATAAACCCGTGTTTAAAGCAGAAGGAATCACAACCATTTGATCAACATAACAAGTAGATCCTGACCGTTTGTTGGAGGACACGGTCATCATAATGGCCTAGTACAAGGTTATATTGGGAATCCTACTGGGAGAGATCCAAATCAACGACATTCGTTGATCTATAATAGTGATAGACAAGGAGATTTTGACCATTGATGTCATGCAAAGGTTTTTCAGAGGTTTGGAGAGAGGGAATGCAACAAATTATGACAACTAGGAAGTTTGAGGACCGTTGATCTGTCGAGAGATGTCTTAAAGGATCTCAGTCATTGGATCCCTTGTGGAATGATCTAAGGAAGAAGGCCTAAGAACCTTAACCACCATGAGGTATTAACCCATAAATGAATCTAGACCATTAAATTAGGTAAACAAGGATCATCATATCTGCCAAAGTGTGTGTGGTCAGAGTGGATCACAACACTAGAGTGGATGCACTTCGATGGAGAGGGATTCCATGAATGAAGGAGGATATGAATCATTGATCAGTGAAAGGGGCACATAGATCTTAGTATTAGGATCAGTGTGGGTCCCCTTTGGTCACCAAACAAGTAGCGGAAGGATGGGTGATAAGCATCACATAAGTTGAAGAGAAGAAGGAATCAAGGCCATTGGTCTACAAATATGAGGATTGTTGGATCCTTGAGAACGATCCATTGGAATGAATCTGCTGTAGAGGAAACTGACCTTTACGATTGAGAATTCCGATGGGGATGAGTCTGAATAGCTACAGATCATTGATCTGATGATGAGAGGTAATTAGAACCATCTGATTGAGGGTCTATAAGTCCCTATTTATATAAAAAACTCCATGGGGGGAAGTTTCACTGTAAATATGGAGATCAAATAAGTAATATTTAACACAATAAATATTGTAATAAGAGAAGTCCTCACTTAAGAATTGATGAACCCAAATACTTAAATTGAAGACAGAGAGGAAAGTTTAACATCCCACCAGCCTAATACGGTTAGGGGGTCAGGTGTGTTATAGAGTGGTATTAGATCAAAGTTCAAACTCTAGGATTGAATGGGTTACAAATATTGACGCTTGATTGTTTAAAAAACTTTTATATTTCCAAGAATGCATGATTAAAATGTTGATGCAATGGATAACAACGGTTTTATATTTCAACATGTAGGACAATAGAGGTGAATGGTACAACATAGCATGGAAGAAACCTCACACATCAGAGATGAGGAAGCTGCTGGTTGGAGGGCCAGAGACGCCCCTCCATATTTGGTCACCACTATCAGAAGTATGAAGGCAAACAATGAGAGGCTCATGAGAGATCAGACCGAGAAAATAGAACTGGATGCAGTACTACTGCAGAGCTTGTCAGAGATTCAGAAACATATACAACAAGGTCCCAATAATGTAGAGTTGTAACAATCATAGAGGTTGAAAACCCCTTCAGATACCCAAAAGCATGGACTAGCCCATAACAATGTAGGAATGATTTATTCCAAGAAGAGGAATCATGATGCAAGGAAGAGTAGATCTAGTGGAAGTATTTCCATAGAGTCACCTAGTGGAAAGACTACTTTTGTGAAGCTGTCCAACAATGACACTGAATCAAGTGTTCCGAGGAAAAGGAAGAGACATTCACCAAATTCTCTGACTGAAGAATTCAATAAGGCTAAGTTGCCTACCTTTGACGAAGAAATCAAGAATGGAGAAGAAGTCAAGGCTTGGATGTTGGGGATGGAAAAGTGTTTTCGGGTACATAACTACTCCAAAAATACAAAGGCAATGATTGCCATATTCAATATGAATGGAGGAGCTTCCATATGGTTGGAAGACCTCAAGGAAATTAAAGGAAAAAAAGAGAGTAAATTAACATGGAAGTAGTTTGAAAAGTATTTCAGGAAGGCTTACCTATTGGATAAGCACTTCGACAACAAAATCAAAGAATTCCATGAGCACAAGTTGGGATTACTTACCATGGATGCATACACTAAGATATTTTTGGAGTTGTTGAGGTGTGTCCCTTACCTCATGTTGAATTTTCATCTTAACCAGTCAATTCGATTAGTTTTCTTTTATGTTTAAACCATTAGCACAATAACTACATATAAAGGATCATTGAAAGAATAACATCCACAACATACACAAGATTTACCTTGGGAATACCCTCTAGTGGAAAAATTCAGCAAACTTCCTCAATATAGATTCACCAACCAAGAACAATGCCTCTCTACAAGAGAGAACTAACAAAGCATAAGATCCTCCTCTAACCCTTTACTAGGGAATATTAGTGCACCACATAACCAAGATATAAATGAGAAGTAGACCAAGAATCTCTACAACGTTACCTCCTAGCTGCAGTATTGTCTTCCTCTAAGACTTGCACACCTCTCTTCTTGGCTGCAGAGCTAGTGTGTGTTATATGTTCAAATGAGGCGTTGGCCTCCTTTATAAATAGCAGTTTGGCTAGCCTAAAATTATGTTTGAGCCGACTTGTCAATTTACCCTTTTATTTTTCATTTTACATGTCAAGGCATAATAGAGTTGACTTTTACAAAGGCACAATAGGGTTGTCTAAACACAAATAATATAATAATATCCTTTAGGTTTTTTTCTTGGTCAAATATAATAAGGATATATTCCAAAGATACTCAAACTTCAACACTCCCTCTTAGAAAGGAAGATATTCTTTTCGTCATGATCATCATCACTTATTCGGCGCTTCTGTACACCTGGTCATTGTCTTGTTGTCAATCACAGAGCTATATATCATAGGAACTTCTGCACTTTCACTTGAGTAGCATACTAACCTTCATTGGAGTAGCATACCAACCCGCGCTGGGGTAATATACCAAATTGCATTGGATTAACATAAAAACCTATGCTGGGGTATCATACCAGCTTGCATTGGAGTACCAACCTGCGATGGGGTAGCATACCAGCCCACATTGGAGTACCAACCAATGATGGGGTAGAATATCATCCTGCATTGGGGTAGCATACCGACTTGCGTTGGTGTACCAACCTGCGTTGGGGTAGCATACTAGCCTGCATTGGAGTACCAACCTACGTTAGGGTAGCATACCATCCTACATTGGAGTACCAACCTGTGTTGGGGTAGCATACCAGCTTGTGTTGGATTACCAACCTGCACTGGAGTATCTCCCACTATTGGGGATCTCATCCCTTCCCTCTACTGGGGAACAAATAACATCCCGCTACCAGGGAACACATCACTTCTTGCTACTGGGGAACACATCACTCCCTCTCATGAGGGAAAAATCCTTCTGGACCACACCAAAATTGTCTCTGAAATATTACTTTCGACATAAGCTTAGTCAACATGTCTTCTACTTGCTCGTTGGTAGGAACATACTGTATCTTTAATTCTCCCTTCTGTATCATATCTCAGATATAATGGTACTTGATCTCAATGTGCTTGGGTTTTTCATGACACACTGGGTTCATTGACAACTTTATTCAAATTTGGTTATCACAAGAGATACATGTTTTCTCTAAATCGAGATCAAACAATTCTGCAATGAACTTACAAATCCACACTGCTTCACCACAAGCTGACCATGATGCCACATACTCTGTCTCTATGGAATTGAGTGCCATACCATTCTGCTTCCTACCAAGCCACGAGATCAAAACTGATCCCAAAATAGAGAAACATTCACATGTACTTTTCCGATTTGTGATACTGTCTGCCCAATTTGAATCTATGTATCCCTTGCAGTTTTATCTCACGATTCATGATATATTTGGGTCCATAATCAATCATACCTTTTAGGTACCTTACCACATGTTTTTACGCATTCGGGTGAACATGTCTAGGCTCAATGTGTTCACGACAAAACATATATATGTCCTCATGTTCATTAAATATATCAACGAACATCAAATTGTACCAAACTGGTACACTTTCTCAGCCGCAACTCAATCTGCTCAATCATGTGCTAGCTCTATGTGCTTTTTGCAAAGCACTATTTGTCTCACTGTCTGAGAGTATGTCCTCTACTCTCTCTGCAACTGTTCCTTTTGGAAATGGGACTCTGCACCTGCAACTGATTTTTCTGAAACTGAGAATGACTGCTCCATTCTCACTGTAGTTGCCGAACTCTAAGAGTAGATCCTTTACTCCATCACAATAACAAATTCATTTTCTCCCTCTAAATCTCACACTGCATCGACCTCTTTTAACGGGTCATTGTTTTTCTATATATACTTCTTCTGATTAATGGAGAAAGTTTCTTGTCATAGTCTTCTCCCTCTTGCTAAGAGAATCCTCTGGACACAAATCAATATTTTTACGTATCTGTGAATGGTCCTGGGGAGGATGCTCCTCCTTACTGGATCGTGAGGGCTAACTCCCTCTGAACTCTAGCTCCTTCTGAGCTGGTACTTTGTGGGGTCGCCTGCCTCACCATTGGTAGAGCCATTTTCTCCTCATGATATGGCTCATTAATGATATATGGATTTGCATCATGCAAAGTGTCATGAGACCATACTGGTCTCTTCCTGGTTACTGCAATGATTCTGGGTAGGCCCTTCTAGTTCTACTAACTTTTCCTGATGATATGAAGAGTGATCAACTACACCAGAGGGATTTGTTCAGTCATCTTTGGAGCTTTCTAATCCTTAGAATTAATATCCATATGAGATAATCTGTATCTCACAAAAGTACCCTTCTTTATCTTCTTATTCTTTGGACAAGGATGTATACGATCATGTGTAAAAATTCTTATCTATATAGTTTGCTTCATGTCTCAAACTAGAGATAATATGATATGTTTTCTCTTGCAACCATCACTATATCTTCCCTCAGGGTTATCACCAGTGACCTGCCTAAAACAAGAACAATAAGGGATAAATAATAGACAAGAACAATACTCTTTATAATAATAATAAAAACAATAGCAAGAACAATCGTCACAATAGCTCCTTCAGAGATATCACTTGTGACCTTCCTGAAAAAAAGTAAAAAATAAGAAATACAGTGATAAGAAATGAGAGAAACACTCTTCTATTGTTGTGATCAATCATTCCTCCATGGTAACCTGGAAAAGATCCTTCTGGATCTATGATTGTTGTTTGGACAAAAGATCCTTTCTCCTGCAAATACCCTTAAGATAATTTAAACATATGTAAGTACATACCTCCGACAGTATCGAAAGGTAGTGGCACCATCCGACTATAGCGAAAAATGAAACTTTGAAACTTCAAAGGTTCTCCAACTTGTAATCTAAAGGTAGCTGGAGATTTTCTAGTGTAAGATGCACTAGAACAATAAAAAATCAGTCCCAACACTTCACAAAAACCTTCACTGCAATTGGTATTGCAACTGGTGCTACAACTGGCACTATAACTGGTGAAGAAACTGGCATGAAGGAACTGACATGAAGTAACTGGCACTGCAACTACAACTGGTACTGCAACTACAACTGGTACTGCAACTGCAATTGCAACTGTTATTTCAAACCAAGGGTTTTATGAGGAAACCCTAAATTCCTAAACTTCAAATTTTAGAATTCAGATCTAGGGACTAGATGCACCCTCCTAGGGCGAGATTCTAGATGGTCTTACTTTTCCCAATGTCCTCCAACAAGGTGGATGACTTCACCTTTTAGGTTTTTGCAGAAACCCTAGTATGTAGAAACCCTAATTTCTAAAACTTGTCCAAAACTTAAAAATGTTCTAGGGAAAAGGTGTGCTAGGGTTAGAAGAGTCTTTATATGCTCTTAGCTTCTTCAATGAGTTTTTCTGTCCTGTGAAAACGCCTTCTTTTAGGCCTGATCTGATTCCACGTTGAACTTTCGTCTTAACCAGTTAATTAGATTAGTGTTATTTTACGTTTAAACCATTAGCACAATAACTGCATATAAAGGATCATTGAAAGAATAACATCCACAACATACAAAATATTTACCCTGGGAAAATCCTCTAGGGAAAGACCCCGCAAACTTACTCAGTATAGATTCATTAACCAAGAACAATGCCTCTCTACAAGAGAGAACTAATAAAGCATAAGATCCTCCTCTAACCCTTGACTAGGGAAGAGTAGCACACCACATAACCAATATATAACTGAGAAGTAGACCAAGAATCTCCACAACATCACCTCCTAGCTGCAGTAGTGTCTTCCTCTAAGACTTTCACACTTGCAAAGCTAGTGTGTGTTATATGTTCAAATGAGGCATTGACCTCCTTTATAAATAGTAGTTTGGCCAGCCTAAAATTAGGTCTGGCCTGACCTGTCAATTTACCCTTTTATTTTTCATTTTACTTTTCAAGGCACAATAGGGATGACTTTTACAAAGGCACAATAGGGTAGTCTTAACAAATATAATATAATAATATTCTTTAGAGTTTTGTCTTGGTCAAATACAATAAGAATATCTTCTGAAGCTACTCAAAATTCAACACCTCAAGGATGAGAAAGCAAGGGTATAATGTTTTCTTAGTGGATTTCCACAGTCCTATCAGGACATAATTGAATTTGATAAGCGAAATACCTTGGAGGACACTGTAAGGAAGGCTAAGTGTTGCTATGATCAATTTAAACATAAGAAAGAGTATTCTAAGGAATGGAAAAGAAAGGATAAGAGTGGACTACAAAAAAAGGGATTCAAATTATTTCCATATAAGAATATGAAGAAAGGTGCACAATTGGGTCAACCAAGCATAAGTGTGCATCAAGAGAGCTTTCCATCTCAGAGTGGAAATAGGCCAGGAGAACAGGCAAGAGAAAGAGTAGATGAACCAAGAAAAGGGCCTCTAAAGTGTTTGGCAACCACATCTGTTGAGGGATTCCCCTTAATGGAAGCATGAAAAAAAGAAGGTATATCATGTGAAGGAAACACCCATAGTCAATGATGTGGCCAGGAGTGTGCCCAAAATATATGCAGTTGTGGAAAATAGGCAAGCAGACCACCAAACTTCTGTAGTGGAGTTAGAAGGTATAATTTCCAAGAAACCTATTTCTATTTTAATTGACCCTGGATCTAACCTTGGTTATGTCTCACCTCAAGTTGTTGAAGCATGTTCTCTATAGAGGAAGAACAATGCAAAAGCATGGTTGGTCTAATTAGCCACATGAACTGAGATAAAGGTGTCATAAGTGATAGAGGCTTGTCCATTTGGAATGAGTGGAATCCATACACACGAAGCCTTGAATATGCTACCCCTAAGAGCATATGACATGCTATTAGGCATGGATTGGTTAGCATACCACAAGGAAAAATTGAACTGTTATGAGAAAATTTTGGAATGTGAAGATGAAGAAGGCAATGCAAAAGTTTTGCAAGGCATTCAGAAGTCAGTTTCAGTTAGACAAATATCAACAATACGTTCAGTTGGAAAGGGTTCCCCTTATATGAAATACAAGTGCTTAACGTAGTATAAATCAAGGAGTTTAAGGTTAAATATCACCTCGTGTTATGGGATTTTAAGGATGTGTTTCCAAAGGAGGTGCCTGGACTTCCTCTGAAAAGAGATCTTGATTTTTCAATAGATCTTGTGCCTAGAGCAGTACCAACATCAAAAGTTCCCTATCGGATGAGCACACCATAATTGGTGGAGCTGAAGGTATAGTTGAAAGAGATGTTGGATAAGGGTTATATAAGGCCAAGTGTGTCCCCACAGGGAGCACCAACCCTGTTTGTAAAGAAAAAAGATGGTACATTGAGACTATGTATTGACTACAAGCAAGTGAACAAGATGACCATTGTAATTTCCTTGATCTGAACCCATTGTAATTGTACATATAGGATGATGAGCCTTTGACACTAATTTTTGGTGTTGGATGGACTTGAGTAGTGTGAGAATTCCTATCAAAGAAAGGGTGCACACGTTTCATAGTGTTGCATTCACCTGGGTAAGTGTGCGTGGTTTCACATCAAAGAAAGGGTGCACACATTTCACAGTGTTGCACGCACTTGGGTAAGTGCACGTGAATGACCTAAGTGCACATCAATATGAGTTATATATATGGTTGTATATGTATTGAGGCCTGAGAGCCTGTGTGATTATGAGGTTGGTGAGCCGGGATGCAAATAGGCTAGTGCTCTGATCCATGTAAAGTGTAATCATACTCAAGTTATTAATATAATATTACATCACTACGCGCATATAGACTCAAGAAAAAATAGATGGGGGGATAACTCCACCAGAAAATGGAAAAGGGGGGACGAGACTTAAGTCTCAAGGAATATTTTATAATATTTCCAGAAAAGTGTAAGTTATGGATATTTATTTTATCCTAAGTTCCCGATAATAGGGAACGAGTCACCAAGTGGCTTAAATCTACTTTTAAAAGTGACAAGTTTCGAGTTTAAGGCATGCAATAGATATTGTTTGCCTTAGTGTGTTTTTGGGGATAATTTTCATTATTCATTTTCTCTTGAGCAGAAGGGGGTGGGTCAAGGAAAAAAGGATGACTATTACCTTATCTACAGTGAGAATATGGTAAGGGGTTTTTCTATACTGCAATCATATTTTTTTTGTCGAAGAGGCGGGTTTTCAGGTCTGTGAGAAATCTCTCTGGGTGAGAGATTCACTGTTGAAGAGGCGGGTTGTCAAGACCATGACCATACTCTCCAGGTGATATTTTTGTTGAGAATTGTTCCTTGGTGCACTGGGCATTAGACACAAGGCTTAGAGAATTCATGTCCAACATCTTACTGGTAACCCTAGAAGGGAAGTGGGGAAATCGAGGGACTAATGAGTAGAGAAGGGGCACACTTCCTTGGGTGTGATACGTGCGTGGGGAATGAGAGACTATAGGCTAGTTAAAGCAGTGAACACCTTGGATTGAGTAATTCTGTTGAGAATCAGACCTTAGCCTATCACTGGGAACCCTTTTTTCCCTGGAGGAGTTAAGATCCAACTTGGGTGTGACCTGTTTCTAAAGATTATGAGCAACAAAGTCTATGGCTGGGAGGAACGTCTTAGTTCTGTGGGCAGTTGGTGAATTTCATAAAAGATAAGTGTTCTTTATGTGATTTTATCGTTTATTATGTGCTTATTTATCTATGTTTGACATGGGTTAATTCTTGTATGTTGTCACATATAAGTAATTATTTTTATTCTGTCTAATGTTGCTTGTACATGCAAGCATGGTGTTGATAATTATTTTTGTAGATGTTCATGAGTATGACAATTGTCGATAGTCTTTCTTGTTAAGTTAACCTTATGATTTTGGTTATGATTCTTCAAGAAGAAGTTTGAATAGTCGTGTACGTAGAGAAAAATTTGTCTGCATCAGAGACTAGAGTTACTTGTGTGCATAGTGAAGCAGTCTGCACACACAAGCATGATAGATTTGTAATGATGCCAAAATGGTTGCGCGCATAGTAACACTATGTGTTAAGTGTGCCTGTGCGTAGCTGTATTGAGTTAATTCTGTTGTGTTTTAAGTTACTTTAAAAAGAAGAAATCTAGTGTGGCACGACTCAACTTGAGGTTGAACCCATTACTTTAAGTGATACCGCACAGACTAATGTGTAGTATAGAATCTGCACGGTGGATTTTTGGAGTGGCATTTTTTAGTAGTAATCTGGATGATGTTATAATATGGTTGATTTAGAGCTACAGAAGTTGATAATGTGTGACGTGGCCTAGCCTAGGGTGGATGGGGACATTACATTCTGGTATCAAAGAACTTGGTTCAACAATGGAATTTTATGGGCTAGAGTTCAACAAGAAGTTACCGAGCTATGGTTTCCACACTAAGCGTGCATGGACCGAGTTTCTTCTTAAGGAAAAATTTGGACTAATAAGTGTTCGAGTTTGGAATTATAGCATGACCATGGTGCACCTAAAACTAAGAGTACGCAAGTATGTGCACTAAATTCAAGATGTTGCGGGGTGCGGTGATGGAACTGCACAATAATCAATAGTAAATGGGTGTGTGCACTAAAGGTTTGGGTATGCGTGGAACACATTTGTGGTGCATGTGCATTACTGATACACGGTGTACAAGTTAAATATTGACATCACACATTGGTATGTGTTGAATACTAGTTTACGCACGGGGTTTGGAAGAAAGGATTTTGACAAGATGATGCAGAGTTTTCATGAAGTTGTCTCATGAATTCACCTAAAAAATCTTGTTGTCTGCACATTTTGTAGAATTATCAGTGATTAGAGTAGGATAGAATCAATGCAGAAGGTCAAAAGCATGGAATATGCACATAGGGACTACAATATTGATGATGAATTCATGGATTTGTATGTTGGTTTGGGTGTTGATGGTACATAATCCAAGGAGGAGC
>CBVK0103023029.1:0-19650 GCA_900067695.1 Picea abies | reverse complement strand
CGACAACTTGTCCACTTGGGTATGAGGAAGTACTTCTAGCTACATAATTATTCTATGCAGGAAGAAGGGATAATCACCATATATAAACTAAAAGGAAAGGCATCAATGTGGTGGGATCAGTTTGTGCAGGTGCAACACGTTGATGAGAAGAAGGTTAGTTGGAGGGAGTTTAAGAGTTATTTCCAAAAGAAATACTTAACCAAGAGATATTATGAGAAGAAAATGAAAGATTTCTTTGAACTCAAGCTTGGGAGTATGATGATAGATGAGTATGAAAGAATATTATTAGAGTTGCTGAAATATGTTGCATTCATCAAGGATGATCAAGTTAAAATTCATAGGTACTCGAGTGGTTTGCCCTCATTTATCAGTAACAAGATACAATATGATGACCCCAAGACATTGGAGGAAACCATAAGGCACACTAAGTGTCTTTATGATCAACAAAGGGGAAGACTGAATTTCCAAAAGGCTTGGGAAGACAAGATGGAAAGCAAGGTAGAATAGAGGAAGAAGGGGGATAATCCACCATTTTTCAGAAATACCACGCAAGGACAGCCAAATATCAAGGAGCCCAGAATGACGTAGACAGTGGGCCAAAATCCATGGAAACAACCTATTCAATGTTGAGGTTGTGGCGGGGATCATATGCATAGATATTTCCCTCAAAGAGGTGATAAAGCAAGGACCGTGTAAAATGTACAACAAGCTATGACAACTGAGGAAATGGGAATAAATGTACCTAGGATTTACGCAACGCTAGATAACAAACAACCTAAGTTTTAGTCCCACATGATTGAGGTGGAAGGTAAGATTAATGATCAACCCTTTGCTATTTTAATTGACAAAGGAGACAGTCATAGTTATATATATCCTAAAATGGTGGAAAGATTCCAATTGCCGAGAAGCAATCTTAGAAAACCTTGATTGGTGCAGTTAGCTACAAGAGAAAAAAAGAAAATTAATGAGATGGTTAAGGCATGTCCAATGAAAATGAATGGACTGAACACACATGTTGATTTGAATATCTTACCTTTGGGATCGTATGATTTCCTCATTGGTATGTATTGGTTGGATGAGCACCATGTTGTCCTGGACTGTTACAATAAGGCATTTACTTGCTTGGATGAGGAAGGGAACTTGAGGATGGTGTTGTAGGTATTGAGGGAGCATCATCTTTATGAAAAGATGAGCAAGTGCTCATTTTACTAGAGGTAGATTCATTATTTGGGTCATATCATTTCCAAGGAAGGAATAGTTGCGAATCCATAAAAGATAAAAGCCACTGAGGAATGGCTGACACCAAGAAATGTCGCAGAGGTGAGGTCCTTTGTGGGACTTGTAGGTTATTACAAAAGGTTTATTGAAGGATTCTCAAGGATTGTTCATGAAATTACATCTTTTCAAAAGAAAGGTGTGTGATTTGAATGGACTCTGGATTGTGCAAGGAGTTTTTAGCACTTGAAGAGTTTATTGACAAGTGCATCAATTTTGAGAATTGTTGATTCAGATGAAAACTTCGTTGTGTGCACGAATGCATGCAAGGAAGGGATCCATGGAGTCCTTAGTCAAAATGGACATGTGGTGTGCTATGAATCAAGAAAGTTAAAAGAGCATGAAAGGATCAATGCTACTCATGACTTAGAATTGGATGCCATAGTGCATGCCTTGAAGATGTGGCAACACTATATTATGGGAAAGATATTTGAGTTGAGGAAAAACCATAGTGGTATGAATTATCTATTTGGACAACCAATATTGAATGCCAGGCAAAGCAGTTGGTTAGAATTCCTTAGTGAGTATGACTTTGACATAAAGCATATCATAGGAAAAGAGAACAAGGTGGCTGATGCACTTAGCAGGAGGGTGCATGAGATGCATGCTACAACCATTAGCATGTACAAATTTGATTTGAGCGACAACATTTTATAAGTTTAAAAATCAGATCAATGCTATGTGGACATAAATATGAATTTACAACAAGGTATGTCACAACAAAAGTTTGAAGGTTATAAGTTAAGAGAGGATGAAATCCTCATGTATAGGCACAGAGTCTATGTGACAAATAATCAAGAGTTGAAAAGTATGTTATTGTCAATTATGCATAAGGTTCCTTATGAGGGACATCCAGGTTACTAGAAGACAATTGTCGCAGTTAAGAAGCAATACTATTGGCCAGGTATGAAAAAATGACTTTTTGATTTTATTGCTAGATGTTTCGAATGCCAAAAGGTCAAGGCTGAGCAGAGACATAGAGTTGGTTTGCTACAACCTTTGCCAATTCCTGAGTGGAAGTGGGAAGTTGTGACCATGGATTTTATAACTAAGTTTCCTAGGACTACTAAGCAATATGATTCTATTATGGTAGTGGTGGACAAGCTTACTAAAGCTGCCGATTTTATTCCAGTGAAGTCAATGCATAAGGAAACCAACATTGCTGAAATATACATGCGAGAAATTGCTAAGTTGAATGGTATAACTAAGACAATTGTGTCTGATAGAGATTCCAAGTTCACCTCAAAATTTTGGAAAGGGATATTCAAAGGATTTGGGACAAATCTAAATTTCAACATAACATATCACCCCGAGTCAGATGGAAAAACAGAGAGGGTAAATCGAGTGATTGAAGACATGCTAAGGATGTATGTCATGGATAAACGATCAAAATGGGAAGACTACCTTCACTTGGTAGAGTTTTCTTACAACAATGGGTATCAAGCATATTTAAAGATGAGCCCATTTGAGGCACTTTATGGTAGAAAGTACAAAACACCATTGATTTGGGACAATCCAACATATCGTGCAGTGGTGGGGCCATTTCTGCTTCGAGAAATGGAAGAGAAGATGATAAAGATAAGGAAGAATTTAAAGGCTTTCCAAGACAGGAAAAAAATCTGCACAGATAAAGGAAGGACCTACAAAGAGTTTAAACTGGGTGACCATGTGTTTTTGAAAGTAAAATCCAGACACAGTTCCTTGAAGTTGGGAATTGTTATAAGTTGGCAGTGCGCTACTGTGGACCATTTGAAATCCTAGATAGGATTGGTCCTGTCAAATATATGATTGCATTGCCTACATCCTTGTGTATTCATAATGTTTTCCATGTGTCATTGATTAAACAATATGTACTTGATGCTAATAATATTATTGATTGGAATGTGATTCAGGTGGAGCCAGAAGGAAATTTTCAAGTACGATCGGTTTGCATATTGGATCGGAAAATCAAGAAGCTCAAGAATCGATTCATGAAGTTGGAAAAGGTCCAATGGACCTGGTATGGTCATAAGGATGAAACTTGGGAGCACGATGATGCTATGCAGGTAGAGTATCCACATCTTTTTGTAGATTTTTGAAATTTTGTATGTACATGTGTATATGATGCATTGAGGACAATGCATAAATAAAGGGGAGGGGAATGTAATGTCCCTGATTTGGATCCATTGTAACTGTACATATAGGCTGGTTATCCGTTGGTACCAAATGTAAGTGTAAATATACATATAAGTTGGTGAGCCATTGGCACTAAGTTTTGGTGTTACACGCACCTGAGTAGTGCGCAGAGAATTGATATCAATGATAGGGTGCACACATTTCATAGTGTTGCACCCACCTAGGTAAGTGTGTGTGGTTGAAAATCAAAGAAAGGGTGCACACATTTCATAGTGTTGCATGCACTTGGGTAAGTGCACGAGAATGACTTGGGAGTGCGCACCAAGATGAGTTATATATATGTATATATATGGATGTATATGTATTGAATCCAAATAGCCCGTGTGATTATTAGGCTGGTGATCCAAGATGAAAATAGGTCAGTGCACCTATCCATGTAAAGTGTAATCATACTCAAGTTATTAATATAATATTACATCATTGTGCGCAAACATAATCATACGAAAAGAGATGGGGGGCTAACTCCACTGGAAAAGGGAAAAGGGGGGGCGAGACTTAAGTATTAGGGATTATTTTATAATATTTCTAGAAAAGTGTAGGTTATGGATATTTTTTTTATCCCAAGTTCCCGAAGATAGCGAACTAGTCACCAAGTAGCTTAAAGCTACTTTTGAAAGTGAAAAGTGTCGAGTTTAAGGCATTCAATAGATATTGCTGGAATTAGTGTGTTTTGGGGGACAATTTACATTTATTCATTTTCTTGTGAGCAGAAGAGGGTGGATCGAGGAAAAAAGGACAACTATTACCTTATCTGTAGTGAGAAGTTGGTAAGGTTTTTTTCTGTATTGTAATCAGAGTTTTTCTATTGAAGAGGCAGGTTTTCAAGTCCGTGAGCAGTCTATCTGGGTGAGAGATTCACTATTGATGAGGCGGGTTGTCAAGCCTATGGGCATGATCTCTAGGTGAGAGTTTTGTTGAGAATTGTTCCCTGGTGCATTGGGATTTAGATGCAAGGCTTGGAGACTTCCTGTCTGACCTGTTATTGGTAACCTTGGAAGGGAAGTGGGGAAGTTGAGGGACTGTTGAGTAGAGAAGGGGCACACTTCCTTGGGTGTGATAGGTGCGTGGGGGATGAGAGACTGTAGGCTAGTTTCAACAACAAGCACCTTGGAATGAGCAAATGTTTTGAGAATAATACCTTAGCTTGTTAGTAGGAACCCTTTTTCCCCGTGGAGTTAAGCCCTAACCCTGGGGTGACCTGTTGCTGAAATCTCATGAGAAACAAAGTCTATGGCTAAGAAGAACATCTGAGTTTTGTGTGCAGTTGGTGAATTTCATAGAAGATAAGTGTTCTTTATGTGTTTGTGTAGTTTATTGTGTGCTTTTTTATCTATGTTTGACATGGGTTAATTCTTGTATGTTTTTGCATATAAGTAATTGTTATTATTTTGTCTGATGCTGATTGCACATGTAAGTGTGGTGCTAATAGTCATTTTTGTAGTTATGCATGAGTATGACAATTGTCGATATTCTTTATTGTTAAGTTAACCTTACGATTTTGGTTATGAATCTTCAAGAAGAGGTTTGAATAGCCGCGTGTGTAGAGAAAAATCTGTGTGCATAAGAGGCTAGAGTTACTTATGTGCATAGGAAAACAATCTGTGTGCACAAGTAGGACAGATTGGTAATGACGCCAAAATGGGTGTGCACACAATATTGCTATGTGTTCATTGTGCTTGTGTGTAGTTGTATTGAGTTACTCCTGTTGTGTTTTAAGTTATTTTAAAAAGAAGAAATCTAGTGTGGTGCAACTCAACTTGAGGTTGAGCGCATTACTTCAAGTGATACTGCACAGACTAATGTGTAGTATAGAATCCATTCGATGGATTTTTGAAGTAGTATTGTTCAATAGTAATCTAGGTGATGTTATAGTATGGTTTATTCAAAGCTACAAAAGTTGAGATTATGTGATGTGGCCCAACCTAGGGTTGCTGGGGATGTTACAACCATCAATAATAAATATCCATTGCCTAGGATCAATGATCTCTTTGACTAGCTTAGTGGAGCTACAAGTTTTTCTAAAATTGATTTGCGATAGAGATATCACCAAATCAGGATCAAGGACGAGAACACCTACAAGACAACTTTTAGGACAAGTATGGACACTATGAGTTTTTAGTGGTGCCATTTGGGCTTACAAATGTACCAACTACTTTCATGTGTTTGATGAACAATGTTCTCAACAAGTATTTCGATAATTTTGTCTTAATATATTTGGATTACATCTTGGTGTATTCTAATACTAGAGAAGAGCATGAAGAGCATCTCAGGATGGTGCTACAAGTGCTGAGAGAGCACCAATTGTATGATAAGTTCAACAAGTATGATTTCTTTCAAAAGGAAATCTATTTCTTAGGTCATGTAATCTCAGCTGAGGGAGTGGTAGTAGATCCCGAAAATATTAAGGAAATCATGGATTGGCCTACCCCTCATAATGTGACATAAGTAATATCTTTCATGGGATTTGATGTGTATTATAGAAGGTTCATTAAGGGATTTTCCAATATTGATCATCCAATTACTTCATTACAGAGGAAAGGGAAGAAATTTGTATGGTCACAAGAATGTGAAGCTAGATTTCTGAAACTAAAGCATCTTTTGGCCAATGCCCTTGTTTTGAAGATTGCAGACTTTGAAAAGGATTTCTTGGTTTGTACTAATACTTGTAAAGAAGGAATCAATGGATTCATTATGCAAGAAGGAAAAGTGATATGCTACGAGTCGCAAAATATGAATGAGCATGAGAAAATGTATGTCACCCACGATTTAGAGCTCACAAAAATTGTGAATGCATTAAAGATGTGGAAACATTACTTCCTCGGAAGAAGGTTTGTCTTAATGACAAACCACTATGGTATAAAATATTTGTTCGACTAGCCAAGGTTGAATGCTAGATGGGCCAGGTGGATGGTGCTGATTAGTGAGTTCTATTTTGAAATCAAACATATCAAAGAAAAGGAGAACATAGTGGCAGATGCACTTAGTTGGAGTGTGAAGACTATACACTTAGCAACAACAAGTGTAGGAGAGTTTTACATCCAACAAAGGATCATAACTCTCTTACAAGAAGACAAGTTCTTCAATAACGTAAGAGAGGGATTGGAATAAGAACCTAGTGAGAGAAAGTATGGAGGGTATCAACTTACAATTGATGAGTTGTTGTTGTACAAAAATAGGCTGTACATGCCAGATTCAACAGAGCTAAAGCAATTTATCATGGATGAATTCCATAGGAGACCGTATGTGGGTCATCCTAGTTATCAAAATATGGTAACAATAATGAGGTAGTTGTATTATTGGCCTAGAATGAAGCATGTCATTGTTGAATACATTTCCAAGTGTTTAGAGTGTCAACAAGTGAAGGCTGAGCACAAACATCCTGTAGGATTAATACATCCTTTGCCAATTCTAGAGTGGAAATGGGAGACAATTTCCATGGATTTTATTACTGGTTTTCCAAGGAAAATAAATCAACATGATGTAATCATGGTAGTGGTGGATAAGTTGAGTAAGGAAACTCACTTTATTCCTATTAAATCTAATTTTAAATCCATAGATGTTGCTAACATTTTTATGAAGGAAATTTTTGGAATGCATGGTTTTCCCAAGACCATACTTTCATATAGAGATGTTAAGTTCACTTCAAGTTTTTGGAAAAACTTGTTTGCAAGATTGGGAATGCAATTGGAATTTAGTGCAACCTACCATCCTCAAAAAAATGGTCATACTGAGAGGGTGATCAAAGCATTAGAGGACATGTTGAGGATGCATGTTATGCATCATCCCAAGTAATGGGAAGAATATCTACCCCTGGTAGAGTTTTCCTACAACAATGGTTATCAAGAATAATTGAGGATCAACCCATTTGAGGTTCTGTATGGTAGGAAATGTAGAGTTCCAATTAATTGGGACTGTCCATTGGACAAGATCACACTTGGACCTGAATTGCTGAAGGAAATGGAACAAGCAATGATTAAGATAGGACATAATCTAAAAGTATCCCATGATAGAAAAAAGAGCTATGTAGACAACAAGAGAACTCATAAAGAGTTAAAGGTGGGAGATCATGTGTATCTCAGAGTGAATCCCAAGAGAAGTTCCCTAAGGATGAAGACATGTGCTAAGTTAGAACCTTTCTATTGTGAACCATTTGAAGTCCTAGAAAGAATAGGACCAATGGCATATAGACTTGCCTTGTCACCTACTATTAGAGATCACAATGTGTTCCATGTATCTTTGTTAAAGAAATATGTTCATGAATCTAATCATGTTATTGATTGGATTGTGATACATGTGGAACCAAAAGGAGAATTCCAGCCTGAACCTCAATACATCCTGGACATATGAGAAAATAATGCTTTGGAGCCAAGCCATTGTGCAAGTCAAGCTGCAATGGAAGCACTTTGGAGTAGATGAAGCTACTTGGGAGTTGGAGGATGTCGTGAGATTGGAATACTCATTTTTGTTTTATGTATAATTGTATATATATGTGGTGTTTTAAACACCGAGGACAATGTTTCTTTAAGGGGGAGGGGAATGTAACACCCTGTTTTCCCCCATGACTGTAATTATGTTAAGACTTCATGTAATGAGAATATGGAGCATGTAATTATGTTTTGATTAATGAAAAACATTAGATAACTGAATGAGAAAGAAAAGACTTGAGTACTGACCATTATATCACAAGTGGGAATTGATGAGGTGGATTAGTGAAGGGGAATGGAGAATTTTCAATGAAGAAAATAGGAAGCTTGCTCAACATTCCAACTTGCACTTGAAAACAATTAATACACCACTTTCCCACATACTTAAACTTTCATGGAGCCACATGATCAGTTATGGAGGAGTAGGAATGGTGGTTGAATAAATTAATACTGTTGACATATATGATCTCTCGAGAAGGAAAGGGTCAACTAGAAAACCTGACAGAAGGATGCCCTAAGATTTCCCCTTCGAATTCAGATATCTAACTGGAGATCATGTTAGACAAAATCCACAAGAATCCCTAGGAATAAGATACTAGGTGGAAAACATCACCCATAGGCGTAGAGAGAGAGAGAGAGAGAGAGAGAACCGGGGGATGCGAGGATGGAAGCTAGCAACAATGAAAGAAGAGGAACGAATACAATCAACCCGAGGAAAGCTAAAGGTTAATGAAGAGAAAGTGAGTAGAAGACTCACAGACATATGGTGCAATGAATATAGGTATTCACTTGCATAGATACAAGAAATAGAATATATTGGAGATTTGTTCTTGAAGAAAATAGAAATCTTGTCCAAAATATTAATGGTCACCTTGGAATAGAGAAGACCTAGATCCATACTAGAGCTACAAAGGACTGTAGCTTGGTACCTACTAGAAATAAAATGGCAATGGTAAGGGGAGGTCACCGAGGGACTGTCTAACAGAGAAGAGAATCTCTTGTGTAAAGGAAATCTAGTTGGGAGGGTACTCGATAAACCTATGGAAGTATTGAGATCAGTGGGAAGAGGGAAACTTCTGATGTTGCAAGTGGAGGAAGGACAATAACCTTCCTAGAACATTTTTAAATATAAGAACCAATGGAATCAATACCCTTGTGATATCATGGCTTGGTGTGGGGGTGGTGTTATGTAGGAAGGCACTCTACAACATGGCCTAAGGTTGGGAGGAAATGTTTCCTCTCTCAGTCAGTTGGCTGGTCAATATTCATTGGACAGATAAATGATTTAACTTAATTTGATTGATATTTGTTGAGTGATGTAATGTGTTGTTTTTTGGTTTAAATTATGAACGCGGAAACATGAAAGGGATGGATTAAATTCCTGAGTAAAATATATTTTTCTTGTCTATTTTCACTATTAATCAAATGATTTTAATATAACTAAGTAATCAGTGCATGGGTGGAATGTATCACTAAGAATCTTATAAGTCTCGAGTGGAAAGTTTGCAAAATATGAATAAAATATTGACCTGGAAAGTGACATAAGTTACCTAGAATGTGGGAAGCCCCTTTATAGGTTAGAGAGTCTCAAACCAATAAGAACTACCTGTCTTAAATGGAAATTTTTCAAGATATGAAAATATTCATCCAAGTTTCAAGGTAGAATTTCCTTAGTCAGTTTTGGAGTGCAAGTGAGAGCTCAAGGGGTCTGGTAAAACCTCAAATATGAGCTAGAAGAAACCCTGAATTGGTTGAGTCTTGAATCAAACTATTAATCATACATAAAATTGTGTTTAAAGCTAGAGGGAACCATAGTCATTTGATTGGTATAATGAGTAGATCTTGACCATTGGTTGGAGGATGCACTCATCGTAATGACCTACCACAAGGTTGTATTGTGACTCTGATAGGGAGAGATATGATTCAATGACAATTGTTGATATATCAGAGGGATAGATAGGGAGATTGTGACTGTTGATGTTACACAAATGTTTGTTGAAAGGGAGATCATTGAAGGTCTGGATAGAGGGCGTGAGACAAATTCTGACGACTAGGGAGTCCGAGGACCATTGATCTATTAGGAGATTTACCGAAGGATCTCAGTCATTGGATCTCTCATGGAATGATACAAGGAAGAAGGCATAAGATACTTAACCACTATAAGGTAGTAGCCCATGAATGAATCTAGACCATTAAATGAGCTAAACAAGGATCATAATATTCATCGGAGTGTGTGTGGTCATAGTGGATCATGACACTAGAGTGGATGCACTCTGATGCAGAGGGACTCCGAGAATGAAGGAGGATATGAACCGTTGATCAGTGAAAGGGGTGCATAGATATTATCCTTAGGATCAACATGGGTCTCCCTTGGTCACCAAAAAAGTAGTGAGAAGGACGGGTGGTAACCATCGCATAAGTTGAAGAGCCAAAGAAAATGAAGTCGTTGGTCTCCGAATATGGGGATCGTTGGATCCTTGAGAATGATCCGTTGGAATGAATCCGTCGGAGAGGAAAACGACCTTTGCGATCAAGCATTCCAATGCGAATGAGTTTGAACATATACATATTGTTTATTTGATGATGAGAGGTAATTATAACCATCCGATTGAGGGTGTATAAGACCCTAGTTATCTTAGCAAACTTTGTGGGGGGAACTTTCACTGTAAATTTGGAGATCAAATAATTAATATTTAACATAATAAATATTGTGATAAGAGAAGTCTTCACTTAAGCATTGATGAACCTAAATACTTACCTTGAAGACAAAGAGGAAAGTTGAACATCCCACCAACCTAAGAGGGTTAGGGTGTCAGGTGTGTTACAGAGAAACTCCTTGACTAGATTAAATCTTTAAAACCCAAGTCTCCTCATTAGAAGTTGTCAATTTTTTCCAATATAAAAGATTCCATTTCCTTTCATTAAAAGACCCCTTCCATATAATTATTTAAAAAATTATATCCATCCCCACTAGTATTGAATAAGGGGAAAATAGAATGCAATTCTAGTAAATTGGAATAAAAAGTAATATAGAATGGATGAGCCATTCTATGGGATAAAGAAAAATATTTGTTGGTCCAAAAGGTGACCCCAAGTTTCAATTTCCTGAATGAAAGAACCTATTGTTTGTTTGAACCTTGGTTCCCAAGTTGTGGGAAATCCAAATAATTTGAAGGAAGTCCATCTTCCTAAAAATCAAGGATACACATATTTGTTTTCAAACCCAAGCGTACACTTAGGAAGAAAACTATGCATTTTTCCTTACTTATGTTATATACAAATTTCTCTTCTAAAATATATAGGAACTTGAGGATTGCTTTGGTTTCTCTCACATTTACATCACCAAGTATTAATGTATCATTAGGAAATTGCAAGGAGTGATTGGTTATGAATTAGAGGATGTTTGGTTCTAAATTAGAGGAAATGTTAATTCCTTTAATCTTTGTCTACTAAAGGCATTGGACTGCTTGGTTTCTTTGGTTAAATGTTACCCAAGCCATAAAGTTCAACCAATCTCTCACATATTGAAGAATAACATGTGACCAAAGTCTTGATTTAAACCGTGACTATGTTTGAGGACCCTTCATAATAGTTGCCCATTTGAATAAATTTATATCCTCTCATGAAAGCTCAAAATCAGAATCCACAAGGTTATCCCTCTAGACCTCTCTGTACTCCTCAAAGAGTGTTTTCATTCATGCCTATATTGTGACTATTGAATATATGAAACTATCTTCAAACCCTATTTATAAGGCTATCTCGGCCTCTTCTCCTACAATTGGATCTCTGAAAAAGGAAAACATGTTGCAATGATTTCAAAAAAGGTCTTTCAAATGGTTATATAATGAAGGGTGTTGGTGCTTGATCACCCATGGAGATGGAAATTAACACATATCTGGTGTAGGATATGAAAAAATTCACAAGGAATGAATTTGTGGAGGGTCAATAATTTTGAGGCTAACATAGGCTCATAATGAAAAACCTCTTAATAATTTTATTTCAAACATGAGATTTTGATAATATTTCCTTTCATAAAAGGTTCCAAACATGTTCTTCACCTTCATATATTCAATTCAACCTCTAAATTTAATGTGATTAATTTACCTTTATACTAAATTTTTTTATCACAAAACATCTTACCCGCTTTATAAATTTTAAAAACTGAACAAATAAAATATTTCTAAAAACAATGATGGAATAAAATTTTAAAAACTAATTGAAACGATGGCGAAGAACAAACGTGTTTTCTATAGATTTGAATAGTGAAATATTATGATCTACTCCTCATCTAATAGGGTGGGATACAATATCATTGAGGATAGGGATGTGTTTATGTTAAGGAGGGTATTTCAAGAAATCTAAGATATGATTGGAAAAAAACATAAAAACATAAACACTTAATTTGGAAGGAAGATTTACGGTACCTTTGTACAAAATTTGAACACTGTAAGGAAGATTTAAGGTACCTTTATACAAAATTTGAAGACTGTAAAAATATGAGTGTTGCATCCCTTTTGTTAGCTAAATGAGAAAAATAAGGACGCTTACAAGTCCAGTTGGGTTAGCTGGATAAGATAGCAGTGAATGCAAGAGTTAGAAACACCAAGCATAAGAAATAAACAAAGAACTAAACTAATAACAATAAAATAAACTAAACTAGAGTGCATAAGGGAAATAGAACAAAAAAGAAACAACATGCATGCCACCAATGGATAAGTTGTATTAGTGGGAAAACACCAAAGAGAAAGGGAGACTTATGGGTCCCCTCTTCCTCCAAGGGAGGGCTCTTGAACCCCCAATGATTGAGCTCTTCTTACAAGTAGCAAACTAGAAGGAAATGGTGAAGAAATCCAAAGCTCGTTCACTCAAGAGGTGATGTGAATGGCCAAATGAAATGGTGCTTGTATTCTCTAGTGAGGAAAGAGGTTCCTCGAAGAGAATATAGGTAGCATAAAAATACAAATGAATTCCTTGAAAATATAGTGCACCCATGGTCTCTTTTTATAGCAAAGCTTTGAGGAATTATTCAACCAGTCTTTAGTGTGAACAAGGGACTCTTTAGGACACCCTTAGGTATTTGAACAACAACCCACTCAGATTCAACTCAGATTTGGGTGTCAAATCGACTTGGGAGATGAACCAGAAGTGGGTGGAAGGCTGACCAAAATCATAAATGCGTCGTTCTGAGGTGTGAGCAGCTTTTTGCGTTCACAGTTGTGCATCGGGAACATGTGCGCTTTTCCAGAGTTTTTTCAACTGTCACACGTGTGCACGCTTCCTTTGTATCCTTAGTGCATGCTAATTTTATAACCAGTTGTATAGTTTTATGCCCTTTGGAAATGCATTTTTTGGGCCATGGATGAACTAATGGGTGTTTAGGGATGCTGGATTCCGGTAACCATTTGCGGATGAAATTTCAGTGATAACAGATGCCCCCTGATGTGTGAGGTTAGGAGCATATGTATAGTAGAAACACATCAATGTTTCTTCTACTGAGAGTACTTTTGTAAGAAAGAGTGTTGAGGGGAATTGAAAGAGCGACCCATTGGAGGGAGAGGGGAACCTATAGGACCCAAACCTTTCGCAAGGTGTGGAAAAATAAAACTATGTACAAACGAGGCAGGCATGCCCCATGATTGTGTCATGTAACTCAAAAATGTGTAATACAGTAACTGAAGCTGTGGGTTGGTGTAGATGACTATAGTGCCCTCAGGGGCATGTCGATAATGGCAGGGGGAAATTTTGATGGTGAACAAACTCTAAAAAGAGGCGATGACACCTATAAGAAGTGTTGAGTATTTGTAGGCATTTATAGCCTATCAAATTTCAGAGGTCTTCAGAAAATATAAAAATAATTGCAATAGTCGCAAAGTGTTGAAGTCGAATGTCATGGGGGTCAGCAACAACAAAGAGAAATGATGGGTCTCTCTATGCCATATGATAATCCTCATTATAAAGGTAATGATAGCCAAGATACTGTCACCCTTCTGGAAACTGTGCCGATATCAACAGAAAGGGAGACACGACACCAAGAAGCAAAGGGATTCATGAAATCCACGGGATAAAATCAGGAATTGATGAGGAGCATGGACATAGTAAAGATATGGTGAGACTCAAGACTACCCTTGGTTGGGGATATATGTGAAGTATAAGTGGCAACAACCATGAAACTGGGTCTAGTGTCAGGGGGATGACTAGACGTGGGTTAAGTTACGCCAAAGGTGAGACAAAGTGGATAAACTCAGAGATCAGGGTTATGTGGACTGTGGGATACTCGAGGTTTATGGACGATGTCAACAGGAGTAGAAGATAATGAATTCCCCAACCAAGGGCGACATGGGTTTCTTTTTCCTGGAAAAGAAGGTCGCCAAAGGTGACGAAAAAAAACTATGTAAAGGATGGAAACAAAGGTTTTGTACAATTACCAAATGAATAAAGAATAAGGTGGGAGAAGTGTATAGATACAAAAATGGGTGCCCCAGTGCAATATGGCTTCGCCCGTGAGGGCGCAAGTTGCTTGGAAAACAGGTGGAGGGTTGGGGTTCCCATAGGTGGGTTTCTGTATTAGGTAAAATGAATGCAGGAAAATCTATAGATGGGAAAACTGATGGTGAATGAGATGGAGGGCTAATGATACTATGGAGGTGCAGTCAAATGTGAACCATGATGAGATTATGCAGGAGTCCTTTATGGGGAAGTTAGCAAAATTGGGAGAAGGAGCATGTGGCTGATTCTTGGGAATGCAAAGACTATGAGGACTCCCATCTCTAAGAGGTGAAAAAAACATGAGTGTCAAAGTTACAGAGGGGACTATGAGGGGGACAACTCATATGGGAGAGAGTGCTACTGGTTGACAGTACTGAAATGCAGTGGAGGTGTGAGTACTACAGAGCCAGATGGGGGGACCCTAGAGGCAAATATCAATTGCATATCCCAATCACACCCTCTGATATTCAAAAAAAGCATGCGTACCTAAGCATGATGTGAAAAAAATGCTCCCTGGGGGACAAGGATGGATGGTGGCTCAGGGAATGTGAATGTGTAGGTGGCGGGATCTTGGTCCTGTGGTTAAAGACGGATCAGAAAACGGACACTCAGAGCTCCTGGAATTTAGTATGGAAGTTTGGCAAAAGGAACTATATATAGTTGTAGGGCCCACATTGCCACCTCATTTGTACCTGCTGCCATAGTGGATTGACGAGAGGTTTGAGGAGAGATTTGGAGATTCTAGAAGATCGAGCCAGTCGATTTAGGATCAACGAGTATCAGGTTAGTGCTCCTATCCTCCTGCACAGTAGTTAGGGTTTTGTTTCTGGGAAGAGCTTGTACGGATGGCCATACAGAGGGGTTTTGTGAGGGTGGCCCCCCTAGTGCATGGGCAATCAACTGTTTCATGTGCACGAGTGCGTGGTTGTAATTGGGAGAGCTACGCACGGGGGTTCCCAAATGGGGAAAATAGGCACGCATGGAATGCGTGCATGTTCAAAGCACAACAACGTATTCATGCACGACTATGTTCCTGACAGGTGATTTCCTCTATGATTCTAGGTTTGATGGAAATATCAATTTTGACGGTGGGGGAAATGTTGGCCATGTTACCTTCTTCAAAAGTGTCAAGGGCAGGGATAGGATTATTGAACCAATCTATATGACTTGAGGGGATAAAATATTTGGTTTCGATTGCGTATATGGGGTTTTTTTTGGGAAGTGTCAAGGCTTCCTTTAAAATAAAGAGCGCTCTGTGATGGAGCAGATCCCATGGGAAATTGGGCATAGTTAACTCCTCGAGGATGTCTTTGTCGTAGTGGAACTGTCGATAATATGAGGGATCCAGAGGAGTAACAATATTTATTGTCATCATGTGATTATCTTCTGGTGAAGAGGTAGGGGTAAGGATGCAAGGGGGTTGCACGGGTTCGCTCAACATAAACCAAATATTAAGATATTGTGGGTTGAAAATAATAGTCGGGTGTAAACCTTTCGTGGGGAAATGAATTGGAGAATTGGGGGGATTTGGGAGAAAATCCTCCTCGAGACTATCTATGAACTAGGGAGGAGTGGGAAGTGCTTTAGGCTCTGGGGAAAACATATAAACCATATCCGGAGATGGAGTAGGGTGTACTACTGGCATCACTGGAGGTGGGGTGATGGAAGGATTGGGAATAAGGGCCAATTGACGATGCCTATATTTGATGATCGTAGGACATTGATATGTGAAGTGATCAAGTGATTCACATAGAGAACAAGGACATCACATATGTTCATTGACTGAGGTTGTGACATAGTGGATGTCAGTGACATGTGTGTGAGATGATGCAGATGGGAGGGGTTCTTGCTAAAATATCTAGCATATGGTTGCTAGCATCTGTCAAAAGTGAGGTAGCACGGGAAAATGGTGGGTGTAATGGCCGTATTCAGAACAATGGCACATGTGAATTTGGTTCACAGGCCTTTGCCTCCTATAGAGTATGTAATGGTAGTATTAGATTAACTGGATGAAATGACGAGCGATGTCATCACTTGAGGTAGTTGAATTAAATTGCGTAGCTTGGGGAGAGACATACATTTATTGGTAGGGTGTCCATCTTTCTCACATAGTGCGCAAGGAGTCTGAACTCGGGGTGGAAGTGGAGCGGTGGGCTCTTTCTTCTTCCGCCTGCCCATAGATGTAGCAGTGGTGTTAGTGAGTGGGGGTGTGGGTGGTGTGGTGGGAGTAAGTATTGGAATCTGCATTGGGATTCCTTATGTTTGGGGAGGGAGGGATGGTTGAGGAACCATCACAGGTGGATGTAGATACCATAGTGGAATTTCCAACACCATATTGGGAAGGGTAAGCGTTTCGGCTACCTGGAAAGCTTGTACGCCCGGTGGGGGGTAAAAGAAGGGGATTTGAGTAATGGCTTGGGGGACTGTTTCCCAAACCAGAATGTGGCCCTGGGGGAGGGTGTAATCGGGAACAGGGGGAGCTGGAGGGTTCTCAAGGAATTCCTGAGAAGGAGCCCTGCAACGAGTGGGACATTAGATAGTAATGAAGACTCTGTGGGAGGAAAACTATCTCCAGTTTCTGTTCCATTGGAGGATATGACACATACTTGTGCTGAGGGATGTATGACTAGAGGTGCTCCATGGTATGTCTCTAGCAAGGATGCGTATTTGAAAATTCTAGGACCCATATCAATGAGTGGGCAGGCCTCAGTATTAGTGTGAACAAAGGGTAGGATATTATCGATGTTGGAGGAAGGGTTGGGCTCATAATGTGACACTTGGTCAATAGTGACGATCTTCCCATTGTGGGGGAACATCATTGTGCGAAACATGGAAGAGGCCACAACCTTCATCGCATACATGTAGCTACGCCCAAACAAAATATTGTAATTGAGTGGAGCGTCAATAACTTCAATGTCAATGAGGATAGTCTTTCCCCCGAGTTCAATGGGGACATTTTGAAAGAGCCCTTCTAGAGAGGATGGTCATCCGTCATAAGCTCTCAAAGTAATGGTGGATGGTATGAGCTCGGGGGATCCAAGTTTCTTCCATACAATTTTGGACATGATGCAAGTGGATGCACCCTCATCAATGATACAATGGTGAATTGTGATGTTTCAGATTTTAACCGGTATTTGGAAAGCGACCAAAGTGGGGATATGAGGTTCCCCAATATCAAGATCAAAGGTGATGAGTCGAGTATCAGTAGGGTTGATTACCCCCAGGGTGGAAAGTAACGACTTCTGTTGAGTAGGACAGGTTTGAAGGACTTCTAAAATTGACATGGCTGCAAGAGATTGTGCCAAGTCATCGACCAAACTGTAATTGTGTGCCGCCCTATCCTGAGGGTTGTTGACATTCTGTTGTAATGGGATGCGAGGAATACAAAGGGGTGGTTCAGTATTAGGGTGATGGATCATCAAAGGTGGTCCAGGTGGTCCAGTTGTGATTAGGGTTGCTTCTGAGGTAGTGGGAGCGGATTCAGGGGGTGCACTATATTGACGATTGTGTGTTTGTAGAAGAACTTCTTCCTCACTAGTGAGGAGGATAGTGCGATCTGTAGGAGTTCCTGGGTTTGGATACTCTCCCATATGTGGTGGGGCTGGATGCATCTCTTGTTGGCTGTTCATCACCCCTTGGTGTGGAATGGGGTTTTGCAGTACGGTAGGGGGTGGTTGTTGTACATTTTGTTGTGGGGCCTATTGGGAGGCAGGCGGTGCTGGGGGACGTGGTCCATTTCCAGATTCTTTCATCCATTTAAAGTCAACAATTTGAGGGAAATGGTGAGTATAATGGCCATACTCACCACAAAGGGCACAAGGAAAGTTTGTCCGAAGATTGTTGTTTTTCTTCCCTTGGAGTTTGTTTTTATTGCCCCCTTGGGGGTTTTGGTTCCCCTGATTCTGGTTTCCCCTGACAGGTTGGTTCTGTTGGGGGTGATTCCCTCTTGGTCCTGAATTATTATTGTTTCATTTTTTCCCTTTATTTTTGGAATTATTCGACTGATGGGTCGAATTTTCTGTATTCAGTTGTTCAAAATTGTGGACTTGATGAATGGGAGAGGGATGAACAAAGTTAACCCCAACATGTGGTTGTCCTTGTGGAGAAGTAATTGGTTGAGGAGGAATAGGGAATGAGAAGTACAGATCATGTTGTGGAAATTATCCGTAAGGTACATAGGGAGGCGTGGCGCTTTCACTAGTGCTTAGGGTGTAAGCAGAGGTATAGGTGTTTCTAGAACTCAGTTGAACAACCGGGCGTGTCATGGATGCCAATGGGGGTCCACTTATGGGTGGAGGGAGGGAAACAGGGTATGGTTTTTGATAAGGGGGAGGAGGATAATAAGGAGGTCCTCCATATACCAGTGGATATTGAGGTGTTCCATACATAGGTGGTTGTTGGAGGTGTGGATTGTGGTGTGTAGTGGTACCAATCAATCCATCCGCAGAGTGAGACATCCCAGGTTTGTCCTGGACGAATGGAATGGGTCTCGGGGTGTCAGGAAATACCGTATATAAGTATCCTGACTATGAATAAATGAGTTCGAATTGTTGAGCCTTGCTAATGGCTTCTTCTTCAGATTAGGGGAAGGTGGTGGCCACATCCTTGGCAAGGCAGGAAACAAGTGATTTGAGAAACCAATTGAGGCATTGTTTCTTGGTGGATTCATCTTTGCATAGACTATGTTGCCGAAGCCATTCGTGAATGTGGTCAACGATGTGTGTAGCGAAGGTTTGTTTAAACTCTGAGATAATTTCGAGACCATTGTCATGACAGATTGGTAGTTGAAAGAAGGTAAAAAATGATTTGGCCAAAGATTCAAAGGTCACATGGGACCCATATAAAATGATTTGGCCAAAGATTCAAAGGTCACATGGGACCCATATTTTTCTTCTACATACCACTTGGTTGATGGGCCAGTGAGTGTGTGTTGAAATAATCTCAAGTGGATGGAGTCATCCATGATGCTGTTTGAAGAGCACCATAAGTGGAAGGTCATGATATGGTTGGTTGGGTTGTCTCCCGCTTTTCCTTCAAACTTGGGGATGTCTGAAGGGAGTTTGGTACGCATTGTAGGTCATGTGGGGTCGTGCAATATAGGATCATTGGTGAGTTTATTCAGATCTGGTATGTTGAGGGAAGCCAAGTATGACATCTAGGGTGGTGGGGGAGGATTAATTCCCATCATGGTAGGAATTTTTTGTGTACTTGACCCCTGATGAGGGTTAGTTCCATCCATGGTGTGAGTGATTTGTGTACCTGACCCATGAGGGGGGTTAGGTGGGGTTGT
>CBVK0103023028.1:0-25111 GCA_900067695.1 Picea abies | reverse complement strand
TTATAATGAGGGGTAGAGGGTGCATATCCTAAAAGAGCTGGCGATATTTCCCAATAGCCATAAAAAATCCGTTCAAGGTGCAATTGCAGCCCAAAATTGCCACCTGGGTAGATGTCCTAAAATTTGGTCACTAGGTACCTCAATCAAAGTGTGACATTTAGATTTTCGACCTAAGAAATGGGTCATGGGATGGATTCCGTCCAAGAGATGGGTGCCTCAAGGGGGGACGCACAGAACAACCAGACCTCGTCCTTCGACCCTTCACGAGTATCTCCATGCCTTATGGTGTAGGAACACTCGACTTGGAGGATTTTAACGTTCCCTATTTGACAACTTCTACTATTTGAAGATGTGAGAACCAAATAACGGGGAGTTATTTGGATGCCTATCCCCAAGATTCTACCTAGACTAAAAAATTTCTTTTGGCACCTCCTATGGAGGAAAACTTAGTGAGTTTTTAGAATTTTTTTAGATGTGGTTGTTTGAGAGATTGGGGGTGTGCACCAATCTCGTTGAATTTAAGTGGGAGTGGATAGTTTCATCGAGAAAAGGGTGGGGCGTTTCAGGATCCCTTTGGAGGAAACTTACTTCAACCTCCATGATTCTAGATGAAACTATGTGAGTGAGTAGTGACTTTGTGTGTGAACAAGTGAAAGTGTGCCAAAATTTTTAATAATTTAGATGTCACCTTGCTGCATGTGGACTTTGTGTGCTCCTTACAAGTCTTGATTACCTAATTTAATAAATGCCATTGGTGCAACCTTGTGAAATTTTAAAGTCCCTATAGAACTAGAATGTGGACATGTGGGTCCTTACCAATCCTTTAACTCCCTAGTGTGATTTAATCTAAGAAAGATTCAACAACTATCCTAGATTGTGGACATGTGGGCATGTATGGGCCCATTACAAAACCTTTAAACTTCCCTAGTGATTTAATATAAGAAAGTAAATTCAAAACTATCCTATCTTTGTAGCATGTGGGCATGTATGGGCCATTACAAATTTAAGATGTGTTTGAAAACAAAAACTAAGAGGAGTCCCAAAGGGGTTGTTGTCCTCTCCTAAAGATTTTGTCTTTTAAGGGAGATGAAATTTCCCCTCAATCATTTTTATGATTCTCAAGATCACTCTATGGAGCGAGAGAAGAGCATTGTAACACCCTTTCTATTACTGGAGCTATTACGCTCTGATACCATACTGTAACGCCCCCTTTCCCGGCCGAGCAAGCGCTACTTCGCAAAATAAAAATACTCACACTTAATTATATAAACAACATGCATTTAAGCAATGGAACATATTTGAAACTTAGAGTAAGCCTAAGAACTACCGCTAACATAATTTCAAAACATGGCATTAGCATTAATTCATATGCACAGCATAATACATGATAATTATAAATACATAGACATGCATAAACATAATTAAAACATCATCTGGTACTTATCTTTGAAAAAATGGTAGTTCCACCAACCAGGTGCAGGCCTTCCACGAACCTCCCAGCCTTAGACTACACTGCTCATCAAGCTCAGCAGTGGGTCACCTCTGAGCTAGGACTAAGCTCCACCCCAAGGCAAGGAATCCTAGGTTAGGCTGAGGTTACAGGGAAAACACACAGTCACAAGGAAGGAATTCTCTCTCAGGAACCACTCATACTCACTGCCCATAGAATTTCCTTCCCCACGTGCCTGTTCCACCCCAGGAGTATACACCTTCTCTGTCACCTAGACAGTCCTTCGGCTTCTAACCTCCCTTGCCTTGGGTTTCAGCAACAGACCGAACCGGAAGTCTCCGAGCTCTGTGGCAGCTACATGGTTCCTTCCAGGAGTTCTCTCCTTCTTTTGTGCACTCTCTCACCTGGAGAGAGTCACTCACAGGCCAAACAACATGTTCTTCCAACTTCAATCACTTCTCTCACCTGGAGAGAGTGTTGTACAAACTGGCCAACAAGCCACATGCAGTCCAGCACTGTGTGGCCACAACAACCAACAGGGAAAATAGACATGGGCTTTCCAACAGGCTTAGCAATGAAAGGATGGTCTCGCGATTATGGCTTGGGGACAGAGATTCCACACACAGGCTCGTTCTGTTCAGACAGAGGATGTCTCGGCCTTCCAGAAATCAACACAGGCTATTCCCAAAATCAACATAGACTTTTCCCATGGTTTCAGAATTGCACTAGGTCTCTTGCAGAGGTCGGACGGGTTCACGCTTAGGCAGTCGAGTTGAACGGAGGAGGAACCCCCCATCACAGATCATCTCAGCCATTTTATTTGCATGGGCTTGGGTTGACACTTGTCACCCATGAAACTGCATGTGTTCCATCAACATGCATCTCTTTTTGCACATGTTTTCCCCTTGTCAGGAACTTAGGATAAAAACATATAATTCACATGTCTTTTGGAATAATATTAAAATATTATTCCCAAGGACTTAAGCCCCTAGGCTCAACACTTAGCCCCTCTTCCCACCTTCCAGCCCCTAATCCCTTGCTCATTCTGTGGAAGCTTAGTCCCCCATCACTCATTCATCGTGGTCAGTCTACACGCGACGATGTTTATATTTTTATTAATATTCTGCATAGATACATGTACAAAATCAGGCTCTTGGCCTTCAACACTTAGGCTCTCTGGCCTAATAATCACATAAGCCCACCAGCTTATATAAACTTGGCTCACTAGCCTATAAGACATTTTTACAACTCATTTCGTAAACAAGATTTACATCAGGGCTCGGCCTTCGGGCCATTACAAGCATACTCAAAGATTGACGTTCAATTTTTGGTCCCAATGCAAGTGGTTATATTTGTGATATAGAATGATTCCAACGTATCTTTAATCAAAGCAAGCCATCCATGTGGAAAAATGAAAGAAAAAAGAGGATAAATATGGATTTAACCTCCCTAAGTGCCTATGTTTTGAGTAACCCTTCATGTGGAGAGGGAATCTAAGTGTGGTGCATATTACAATTTGCATAGAATAAAACTCAAGAAGGCTATGGGACTTCAACAAATCACAAAAACCCTTACAATGTATGATTTTATGGATAGATTCATGGGTTGTAGAGTAGATAGAGGCACATTGGGCGCCATTGCGCAAATTAAAAATGACTTTTTGACACAGGTGCGCAGAATGTGATGAGCAACATAGTGAGTTTGGCACACATGCTCGGAAGACGCACCTGTGGGTTAAAAAACCCGTGCACTTTCTGTTACACGGTTGGGAAGAAAATTTCGAATGAAATTCTCTCAGCTCAGCTTCGAATTTGTCTTTTTGTAGGCAAACATGGGCCGGTTCTGGTTCCTGCAAGTTAAATAAGCAAAAAGGAAGTTCTCAATCAATCCAAATGGGGAGGAAATTGATACCTATCCCTAGTAGAGTCACCAATCTGCTGCGTCCCTTTCGTCACCTAAATGAGCAAAATAAAAACACTTACAAGTCCAGTTGGGTTAGCTAGACAAGACAATAGTGAATGCAAGAGTTAGAAACATCAAGCATATGAAATAAACAAAGAACTAAACTAATATCAATAAACTAAACTAAACTAGAGTGCATATGGGAAATAGAACAAAAAAGAAACAACATGCATGCCACTAATGGATAAGTTGTATTAGTGGGAAAACACCAAAGAGAAAGGGAGACTTATGGGCCCCCTCTTCCTCCAAGGGAGGGCTCTTGAACCCCCAATGATTGAGCTCTTCTTACAAGTAGCAAACTAGAAGGAAATGGTGAAGAAATCCAAAGCTCATTCACTCAAGAAGTGATGTGAATGGCCAAATGAAATGGTGCTTGTATGCTCTAGTGAGGAAAGAGGTTCCTCTAAGAGAATATAGGCAGCATAACAATACAAATGAATTCCTTGAAAATATAGTGCACCCATGGCCTCTTTTTATAGAAAATGTTTGAGGCATTATTCAACTAGTCTTTAGTGTGAACAAGGGGCTCTTTAGGGCACCCTTAGGTCTTTGACAAGCCCCCCCACTCATATTCAGCTCAGATTTGGGTGTCAAATCGACTTGGGAGATGAACCAAAATTGGGTGGAAGGCCGACCAAAATCATAAATGCACCGTTCTAAGGTGTGCACAGTTTTTTGCGTTCACAGTCGCACATCGGGTGCATGTGCACTTTTCCAGATTTTTTCTACTGTCGCACGTGCATGTGCTTCCTTTGTATCCTTAGCACATGTTGATTTTATAACCAGTTGTATAGTTTTATGCCCATTGGAAATGCATTTTTTGGGCCATGGATGATCTAATGGGTGTCCGGGGATGCTGGATTCCGGTAACCATTTGCAGACGAAATTTCAGTAATAACAATGAGTAATAAGATGTGAAATCAATTTTTTAAATAAATAATATTTGTTGAAAAACTAAATAACAATGTGAAAAACGATTTTTTTTTAACATTGAAATCTTATTTTTATTACATAACTATAATGTATATGGGGTATTAATTATACACGAGATACGATCAATCATCTTAGGTGCATAACCCCTTCAATTATGAGAATAGTGGCTCATAATGTAACTTGAGTGATGCTCTACATAACTATCACGCAATTCATAATGCCTAGTCATGATGAGTGGTGAGCTCATGCTAGGCAAGCATGTTAATGAAAATTTCAAAGCTATGTGGATACACTGTGATGCATAACAAAATTCCTAAAACTATAAAGAAACCATAGAGATAATGTATATCAACATCGGTAGCTCATGTGAACATGATCTATGCTTTTCTCATTAATTTATTGAACTAAATCATTTCATTAATATTTGATGCTTTGTGATAGTGCTCACACAATGTTAGATTGTTTTTAAGAAAATTGCTTCTCTTAGGGTTTTCTGTCTTTTGACTACACTTGTTCTTGGTGAAGCCTCATGGAAAAGTATCCAGGAGGGCTATCCGCCCTTCTTTAAAATTGACCCTTGCTAGTAGTTCTCGATTGACTGCATCTCCAAATGAACACATTGTCAACCCTTCGTTTGTTAATAAGAAGGTGACTGCAACAAATATTGATGACACCCCGATGATGGATATGCCACGGGTCGAAACTGGGATCAATATGTGGAGGATAGGGAAATGCATTCCCAAAGAAAAATAAATTCCTAAATATGAAATTCACTCGGATCACATAGGTAACTATGTTCAATTTATGAGAGATCATGCAGTCATTGGATTTTTTTGGGGGATTTGTCCCACTGAAAGAGATTTGGTTTCCTAGATCAATGCTCAATGGAAACCTAAAAGTCACATAGATCTCAAAATTGGATCCAAAGGATTCTTCACAACGATTTTTCATCATCAAGAGGACAAAGAGAGGATTTTCAAAAATGGTCCCTACTTTTTCCATTCTATAGGCATACATCTCTGCTATTGGACAAAGAAATTTAACCTAGATAAGAAACATTTTTCATATGCCCCTATTTTGGCCCACCTATACCCCCTTCCACATGAGTACCAGGATGAGGAAATATTTGCATACATCAACAAAACATTGAGCTCCTTTTTAAACACTACCGAGGCCACCAAACAAGGTAAATACAATGTCTATGCTCAAATATGGACATACATGAATGTTTCAATGCCTATATTAGATTCAATCTGCCTCAACTATCAAGACTCAGAATGGATCCAAAATATAGACTATGATTTTATCCCCTTCCGATGTCATGAGCATGAAAATATCTTTCGTGACTATCTGTTGAATAACCCTCCTAAGCCTTCCAAATTTGACACCCATAAACATCATGAGGGATTTGTGCGGGTTGAAAACTGGCATTGATCCAATAGGAAACAACCACACTCAAATACGATTAAGTATAATGCTTCCAAAAACAACTTTGAAATTTTGGTCGGCTAGCCAAAGGATCCGGTTGAAGTTATCTTCTCTATTCCCAAGGGGCCCCTCAACCATCTCAATATCCACAACTACCTTTGGTCATCTCCAACCCCACCAAATCCCATATACCTCTTTAGGTTCATTCAATTCCTTTGAATCCGAAAGATCCATTCATGGGTTCTAATGAGGATGGTGAGAATGGTATTGATGCATAAATGGAATATATGGATATGGAAGACATTGATCTACAACATATTATATAAGCATGCCAAAAATAGGACATTAAACCAATTCTATCAGATCAGAACATTGTGTGCACCATGCCCTCACTTGTAGTAAAAATCCCTCTCTTTTGGTAATCACACCACATGCTTTGGTTAGGTGTTGGGGGTTCTTACCAAAAGATAAAATCACAAAAGAAAAATCCCATGGATGACAAGCGATGAGGCTACAAATCCAACCTGCAACTACTTTAGGAAATTAGGGACATATTGGTTAATTCTAGTCAGAATGCACTGATCACAGAATCCTATCAACCTTCCCCATATCAATCCATCTAATGAAGATCATCTCTTGTAACATTAGAGTTATCAATAGTAAAATAAAGTAAAGGATTTTATGAAGCAAGGTATACACTGAATCTCCAAACATCTCAATATTATAGGAAACAAAGAGAAGTGGCGACAATGTATCAACCATTAATGATAAAGTATGGAAGCACGACCATTATATCACCCTCGATGCTCAAATATTAGTGGGTGGCCTTGTCATACTCTGAAACCATGAAAAAATCATTTTAGAAAATTTCTTTTCCACTGATAGGAGCCTCTCAACGCGATTTTGACTCATTAGCTCATTTGACACTGGTTTTAGTACCAATGTCTATGGACCTCAAACTCTAGAGGAAATATATACCTTTCTAAATAACCTACAAAAAGTGGTGAGGGTTACTGAAGATCATCATTGGATTTTTGGGGGTGTCTTAACTTAATATCCTCTTTGGGAGAAAATCGAGGTGGGATTCAAAGTCTTGAGCCTGAAAATGACTCCTTCATCTCCTTCATTCAAGATCAGAAGCTAATAGACATGTATACCTCTAATGGAATCCACATATGGAATAATCACAGAGGAGGATCCCATCAGATAACTTGTCAACTAGATCACTTCCTGGTTTCAGGGTCTCTTATGCTGCCAAGCCAGGGTATAATGGCTTCCATTCTTCCTTTTGTGGGCTTTGGTCATTGACCCATTTGCCTCTCATTGGAAACTATGGGCTTCCCCGCTAAGAAACCATTTCGATTTGAAAAATTATGGATTTCACATCCAGATTTTCAAGAGAACATATCAAAATGGTGGCAAGAAGCAACAACTTATAAGGGTACACTCATGTATCGCTTCTAGAAAAGGCTAAAAAATCTCAAACACCATTCCGTTCCTAGACCAAATATATTTTTGGAAACATTTTTTAGGATTAGAAAATCCTGGAGTTGCATATGGATGACATCTAACAATAAATCATAACTTGGGAAGGAACGATTACTTAGTCCAACATGAACATGAGATCTCCTCCCATATTGAGGAGTGGTATAACCAGGAAGAGGTTCTCTGGCACTAGAAATACAAAATTCAATGGCTAAAGGAAGAGGAGCGTAATTCCAATTATTCCATCGATCCATAATCCAAAGGTGCCATGCCAAACACATCACTCAACTTAAAGGCTCTCAAGTTAATATTCTCTCTTTTCATCAACATATTGAGTAGGAAATTGTCTTTTTTTTTTTTTAAACTCTCTTCTTTTTGAGCCTCAATGCGATCACACAATATCCATTTAATCCATTACCAAGCATATCCCTTAGCTTGTCTCTGATGACCACAATGATAACCTCCTTCATGCCATATCCCTTTTTAAGGTCGAAGACATCGTTATGGACATCCCCCTTGGCCCTGATGGCTTCATTACTGGTTTTTTCCACCATTGTTGATCCATTGTTAAAGATGATGTATTGGCCCTAGTGAGTGAATCATAACAAATATTTGGGGTTGTTCCATCATTTGAATGCCACCTTTATCACCTTGATCCCAAAGAAAACAAATATATGGAACATAGCCACTTATGACCTATTTCTCTTTGTAACATCATCTATAAAATGATTATTGAATTTATTTCCTCATGCTTAAAACCCCTAACACCTCTCCTCATTGGGCTAGAGTAGTTGGGGTACGTGGAGGGTCATAAAATATTGGACAACATCACCCTGGCCCATGAAGTGGTTCACTCTCTAAAATAAACCAAATCTCTTGGAATGATGATAAAGCTAGATTTGTCAAAATATTTTGACAAACTCAGTTGGCAATATATCCACTCTATCCTTCTTACCTTTGGTTTCCATCCTCATTTGGTAAATTGAATCCTCACTAATATCTTCAACCTTATTTTCCATTCTAATTAACGACTCCACGTGTCTTCCCTTCAATACCTCCCATGGAATTTAACAAGGTGACCTACTCTCCCCTTTCATATTTATTTTGATGGCAGAGGGTCTAGGTGGAAGTCTAAAACATTCAGTCAATTCCTACAACCTCCAGGACTCAATATGCATGGCTCGAACTTGCCCATCTCCCAGAGTCAATTTATGGATGATACCATGCTCATGGGAATTCCCACTTCCCAAGAAGCTATAACAATACAAATTTTCTTGACAACTTTACATAGGTCTCTAACATGTCCATTAGCTTCCTCAAGTCTCAAAATTTCTTCTTCAACACCCATTTGACTGTCCAGTTTAATGTTTCTTTCATTCTCAGCTTTTCGAGGGGATCCCTTCCATGCAAATATCTAGGAGTGACTCTCCTAGAATCACTAATATTCAAAATAATCTCCTAGGATGGAACTTTAACTCTTTGAACATTGTTGGGAATCTCATTCTTCTTAAATTTTTTCTCTAAGACATCCCTCTTTGCACTTTCTCTTCTCTGGATTCCCCCAAGATAATTCTAAAATCCATCAAGTATATTCAATGGAATTATATTTGGAAAGGAATTAAAATAGATAAAAAAAAATGGGCCTTAGTTTCTTGGGACATCCTCAAAATTCTAAAAGCCATCAAGTATATTCAATGGAATTATATTTGGAAAGGAATTAAAATAGATAAAAAAATGGGCCTTAGTTTCCTGGGACATCCTCTGCTTTCCCAAATCCAAAGGTGGATTGGGAATTTAGGATTTGAGAACTATTATTGTGGTCCCTGGGGCTAAAATCTGGTGGAGATGGTTGTATTACAAAGGAGAGCTTCTGAGAGCCATATGGAAAGTCAAATATGCCAGGGATATCCCATCACATGCACTTATCCGAATAGATAGATATCAACCTGACTCTCTCATCTAGAACACACCTTGGAAGAATAAACACATAATTAAAGAACATAACTTTTGGAAATTTTGGGATGGCAAGACCACTTTGTTCTAGAAAGACTCATGGAAACAACTCCCTAGAGTCTAGGAATGTACAACATACCTCGACCTCAAATAAATTCTCAAGAAGATTCATAGAATCTATGTCCATCAATATTGGGTCCCAGATTTTGCGGATTCATATTGGAGGCATTGGTATTTAAATCCTGATCATTTACCGCTTCAAGGAAGACTTTGCTTCTAAACCTTGCAGCTTAATATTATTCAGTGTTGCATCAAATATTCAAAAAAACCATAGAATCTCAGATGGGGTCATAAACCAAGTGGAAAATTTAACTTTATCCTCAAAGAGGCCTATGCCTTGGTTGCTGGACACACTCTTCTCCCATAATACAATCTTTGGGATACAATATGGAGATCCAATATGTGGCCAAAATTGGTCATATTTCTCTAGCTAAAAGTGCATGGAATTTTTGTAACTTGGGATCAACTAATTCACAAAGGTTTTGAAGGGATAGTACTTTGTATCATGTGTAAACAGGTTGAAGAAACTATTGAGAACCTTATAAACTTTTGTATGTACAACTCCACCCTCTGGGATCAAGGGGATACCCTCTTTCACCAAACATACAAACAAAGGGACAATGTCAAGATTACCCTCACCACATGGTCCTCTCAAGGATTCCTTAATCCCATTCTGAATAGAATTTGGAAGATTTTCTGAGGCTTCATCCTCTAGAAAACCTAGAAGAAGAGAAATAGGTGCATTTTTAAGAATGGAGAAAAACCAATCTCTATGACCTAGACAATAATTATAAAGTGTATTTTGGAAACTATTCAAACCTTTGTTTGGATAGAAGAGGATTTTAAATTCTCTAGTTGTGAACAAATCATTCTTTCTAATTGGGATTTCTATCTAGATGCTTCCCTAAAAGTCAACAATCTTGTTTCCCCAAAGGATTCCTCCCCGTGTGCTTGGTCGCATCCTTCTCAAAAATTTGTCAAGGTCAACTTTGATGGTGTCTTTAAAGGAAATCTTGAGCATGCTAGTTTTAGAAAAGTCTTTGGAGATTCCAATGGGAAAATTCTCCGCATTTATGGAAGTAACTTGGGAACCAATTCCAACAATGCTGCTGAACTTTGTGCACTCATCTATGGAATGAAAATAGCTAAAATAAAAAACTACACCAAACTTATTGTTTAAGGTGACTCTCATCTCATCATCAACATGCTCACTCACCTTTAGAATGGTTCCCCTCCTTGGAAGGTCTGTCAGCATTGGTGCTTGGAGGACAACCTCAGATCGCTACATGCATCCCTTTGAGTCACTTCAACCATCGTTCCCTCTCATATTTGTCGTGATGACAACAAAGTTTTTGAATTCTTGGCCAATGCTGGGGTTGCTTCCCCCAAAAATCATATCGATTCTGACTGGTGCTCTATGCAAAATCACACTCTCAAGTCACAATGCCATACTCTTTCTCAGGCTGATTTCATCTCCCTATATTAGATGGACATATCTAGGGTTTCCTTTAGACTAGTCTTTTCTTTTGCTACTTTTTGTTGGTGTAGTTTTTATATGGAAAATTAGACAATCATTTGTTTTTTGAACATTTCATGTTGGTCAGTCTTATTCCAATCTAGGTTTCCTATGGGCAGACCGATGCTTCATGGATTATGTTATTTTTTCATAAAAAACATCACAAGACTTTCATTATTTGGTTCCTTAATGTATATTTGTTCATAATATAATAGAATTAATAGATTACCAACAAAGAAAAATGTAGATCAACATATGGATTGATTTATATTTACATCTATTTCTAGTACAGCATTGAGCTAGAAGAGTCAAAACAATCAAAGCAATGTAATGGATCGTTATGACTAACTATGAAAACAATTGCGACAAATTTCTATCTCATGATTAGATCAAAACAAATCTATGTAAATATAATGCATACATAGATGGATGATTTACATATGGAAATTTTACCTATTTATACAAGTGAACAAATAAAATTGTCCATTAATGTGATGGTTAGAAAGTTGGTTAGAGAAATTTAAAAATTCTTTGGATTTCTAGAAACTCAACAAGGTTAAGTGGTAGTGGAGCGGACTTAGTTAACTTTGATAATTGGAGGTTTCACTCATGCCAACCAAGTCAACTTAGAGATTCTTTTGTTAATGCCAAGAAATCAAGAGCTGATATGGTGCAATGCTATGTATGTTGATCCATTGGTGCTACCGCATGGATGATTGGGTCACAATGGACTCATGATTTTGATTAGGAACAATAATATATTATCACTTCAAGGAAAACACCTTCTAGCATAGGTTTTTTTTATAGGTTTTTAGTGTTACAAGTTTGGACAAAATTAAAAAAAAAAACCTTTGCTAAAATATCTGCCACATGTAGTGGAGGTCTTAATGGATTTTCACTATAACTAAAAATTTTGGGTGGCTGGAGGTTAGAGATGCGTTTTTTTTGTTGGTGTTATTATATTGATAATGCACACAAGTGCACCAAATATATATAATATGCACTGGTACTCCTATTTGATACCCACAGAGGATTCAATATATATATAATATGCATCCATGCATATTATATATTTTTGAATCCTTAATGTGTATTTTAGATATTGAAATCAATAAGGCGCTTCCATCGATAATAGGAACTAGTGCATAAAATTTTGATATGCATCACGACTTTAAAAATATATATTACACACTAGTACATATTATATATATTTTGAATCCTAGTTGTGTATTTTATATAGTAAAAGAAATGGTGCATACATTACCTTGCACACTGGAATGACTTGCAAGGATAATGATAACAATACCACAAGATTTCAGAAGAAATGAGGTGGAATAACATGGAAGGATTGACCAAAGAATCCTTGATAGTGAGAGTTTGACCAATCGACAGAGAAAATGAAAAATTCTATGGTAGAAATTCTAAGGGTAGATATAAATCCTCGGGCTAGTAGAAGAGAAGATTCTGAAAATGAGATAAAGCTTGGCATTATAAAAGGAATTTCAAGTCATAATAGACTCATAAATGTCTAGGAGATGATGAGAAACTATTGACTAAAGGAAATACCTCTTTAGACAAGGAGGATATGTGTATCTGGAATTGACCAGTACATAGTCATAACATGATGTTTGGTTGATCGGTTCAAGTGCATATTTCGATATGATACCTCAAAAAGAATCATGGTTATGTGAATATGAGAAATATGAAGGAGAATATTTATTCTTGGGGGATAAATTGACAACTAAAATTGTTGGACAAAGAAGGGTCCGACTGATGCTACATGATGGGAGGAGTAGAACCCTTCCAAGTGTGCTAGATATTCCATGTTTGACAAGAAATCTAATATCTCTTAGTAAAATGAGTGATGCATGTGTGCACACTCTATTTCAGAAGGACACGTGCAAAATGGTCAAGGGAACAATGGTATTAATGAGAGGACTTTAGATTGGAACCCTGTACAAGTTGTTAGAAAATGTTGACTTGACTAGATGAAACAAAATTGTTGTTCTTGAGGTCGATTCGATTGTGTCTCAAATCTACTCGAAAAGGCGCATCTTTCGAGCACATGCGCAAAAGGTTTATGAGTGGGTTACCCTCCTATAGTGACAAGATTCAGTATGATAACCCCAAGACCCTGGAAGAAACCATAAGGGGTCAGGGTAGCAAGGCAAGATTCAAGGTATTCCAAGAGTTGTAGTTGTTAGAGAGATTTAAGCTATGCAATTGAAGAAGAGATTCTGGAAGGGATGTAAAATGTTTGCAACCCATATGGAGGAGGCAACCAAAGATAAAGTGGAAATCATTGAATACCATTCGATCTTGAGGGATTTTGAAGATGTTTTTAGAGAAATTACAGGATTTTCACCAAAGAGAGACATTGATTTCTCTATTTATTTCATACCAGGAGTTGCCCAAATGTCTAAGACACCTTACATAATGGGTACACCAGAATTGAAGGAGTTACAGATGCAACTTGAAGAAGTTTTTAAGAAAGGGCATATACGCCCAATTGTGTCACATGGGGGAGCCCCAATTCGTTTGTGAAGAAGAAGGATGGAACCTTAATGCTATGTATTGATTTCAGGAAGCTTAATAAGGTTACAATAAAGAATAAGTATCCTTTTCCTAGAATTGATGATTTGTTTGATCAATTGAAAGGTGCGAGAATATTTTCCAAGATTGACTTGAGATGAGGATATCATCAAGTAAGTATAAAGGAAGAAGACATCATCAAGACAACATTCTGAACAAGATATGGGCATTATGAATTCACAGTAGTGCCATTTGGAATATCAAATGCCCCAACAATTTTTATGTGCCTGATGAATGGAGTGTTAAGGGAATACCTGGACAAGTTTGTGATTATGTTCCTAGATGATATACTCATCTATTCTAAATCAAAAGAGGAACATGAGAAAAATTTAAGAATGGTGTTGCAAGTTTTAAGAGAGCATATGTTGTATTCCAAGCTAAGTAAGTGCATCTTTTACCAAAAGAAGAATCACTACTTGGGGCATATAATATCAACAACAGGGATAGAAGTTGATCTTAAGAAGATAGAGGACATTAGAGGATGGCCAGAACCAAAGAATGTGATAGAGGTCATATCATTCATGGGTATTTGGATGGTTATTACTAATATTCATAAAAGTATTTTCAAAGAATGCAAGTCTAATCACTTCTTTGCAAAATAAGGGAGTGAAATTTGAATGGACTTCCAAGTGTGAAGAGAGTTTTCAACAACTGAAAGTAATATTGCGAAGTGCACCCATATTGAATATTTCAGATCCAAATGAATATTTTGTTGTGTGCACCGGTGCATGCAAGGAAGGACTTAGTGGAGTTCTTAGTCAAAGGGATCATGTGGTATGCTATGAGTCTAGAAAATTAAAAGACCATGAAAGGAATTACGCTACACATGACTTCGAGTTAGCAACGATTGCACATGCATTGCAAATGTGAAAGCATTACCTTATGGGTAAGAAATTCGAGCTAATTATAGACCACTGTGGGCTGAAGCATTTGTTTGGACAACCAACACTAAATGCTAGGAAAACTAGATGGCTGGAATTTCTAAGTGAATATGACTTCGAAATTAAGAACATAAAGGGAAAGGAAAATCAAGTGGCTGATGCACTCAATAGGAGAGCTCATGAAGTGCATATTGCAGCCATTAGCATGTATAGGACATCTCTAAAAGAAAAAATTGTTGCAACAACAAATTCAGATCAAAATTATTTAAAATTAAAAGAGACATTACGGTAAGGTAATTTTCAATCTGCCTCAATCTTCCTCAACTATCAAGAATCGAACTGGATCCAAAATCTAGACTACGAGTTTATCCCCTTTCGATGTCATCGATTTCATGAGAATGAACATCTCTTTCATGACTATCCATTGAATAACCCTCCTAAGCCTTCCAAATATGACACCCTTAAACATGAGGAGGGATTTGTGGGGGTTGAAAACTGACATCGATCCAATAGGAAACAACCATACACGGATCTGATTAAGTATAATTCTTCCAAAAATAACTTTGAACTTTTGGGTGACTAGCCAAAGGATCCAGTTGAAGTTATGTTCTCTATCCCCAAGGGGCCCCTCAGTCGTCTCAAGATCCACAACTCCCTTTGGTCATCTCCAACCCTGCCAAATCTCAGATACTTCTTTAGGTCCAATCAATTCCTTTGAGTCCGAAAGATCCATTCACGATTTATATTGAAGATGCCAAGGATGGTATTGATGCATAAATGGAAGATATGGATATGGTATTCAAGTCCTCTTTTTTCTGGTGTAGTTGTTATATGGAAAATTAGACAATTGCCTATTTTTTGAACATTTCATGTTGGTCAGTTTTATGCCAATCTGGGTTTCCTATGGGGAGAATGATGCTTCATGGATTATGTTATTTTTTTATAAAAAACAACACAAGACTTTCAATATTTGGTTTCTTAATGTATATTTTTTCATAATATAATAGAATTAATAGATTACCAACAAATAAAAATGTAGATCAATATAGGGATTAATTTAGATTTACATCTATTTCTAGTACAACATTGAGCTAGAAGAGTCAAAAAAATCAAAGCAATGTAGTGGATCATTATGACTAACTATGAAAACAATTGCGGAAAATTTCAATCTCATGATTAGATCAAAATAAATCTATGTAACTATAATGCATTCATAGATGGATGATTTACATATGGAAAGTTTACCTATTTATACAAGTGAACAAATAAAATTTTCCATTAATGTGATGGTTAGAATGTTGGCTAGAGAAATTTAAAAATTCTTTGGATTTCTAGAAACTCAACAAGGTTAAGTGGTAGTGGAGCGGACTTAGTTAACTTTTATCATTGGACGTTGCACTCATGCCGACCAAGTCAACTTAGAGATTTTTTTGTTAATGCAAAGAAATCAAGAGTTGATATGGTGCAATGCTATGTATGTTGATCCATTGGTGATGTCACATGGATGATTGGGTCACAATGGACTCATGATTTTGATTAGGAAGAATAATCAATTATCAATTCAAGGAAAACACCTTCTAGCATAGGTTTTTAATATGTTTTTAGTGTTACAAGTTTGGGAAAAATTATAAAAAAAACCTTTTCTAAAATTTCTACCATAGGTAGTGGAGGTCTTAATGAATTTTCACTATAAATAAATTTTTTGAGTGGCTAGAGTTTAGAGATGCATTTTTTTGTTGGTGTTAGTATATTGATAATGCACACAAGTGCACAATATATATATAATATGCACTGGTACTACTATTTGATACCCACAGAGGATTCAAAATATATATACTATTCACCCATGCCTATTATATATTTTTGAACCCTCAATGTGTATTTTAGATATTGAAATCGCTAAGGTGCTTCCATCGATAATAGTAACTAGTGCATAAAATTTTGATATGCATCATGACTTTATAAATATATATTACACGCTAGTGCATATTATATATATTTTGAATCCTAGTTGTGTATTTTATTTAGTAAAAGCACCGGTGCATACATTACCTTGCACACTGGAATGACTTGCAAGGATAATGATAACAATGCCACAAGATTTTAGAAGAAATGAGGTGGAATAACATGGAAGGATTGAACAAGGAATCCTTTACAGTGAGAGGTCAACCAGTCGACAGAGACAAAAAACATTCTATGGTAGAAATTCTAAGGGTAGATATAAATCCTCGGGTCAATAGAAGAGAAGATGTTGAAAATGCAATAAAGCTTGGCATTATAAAAGGAATTGCAAGTCAAAATCGACTCATAAAAGTCCATAAGATGATGTAAAACTATTGACTAACGGAAAGACCTCTTTAGACAAAGGAGGAGAAGTGTATTTGGCATTAACCAGTACATAGCCAGAGCTGTTGTTTGGTTGATCAATTCAACTGTATCTTTCCATATGACACCTCACAAAGAATCATGGTTCTGTGAATATGAGAAATATGAAGGAGGAGATGTATTCTTGGGGGACAAATCGACAACTAAAATTTTTGGAAAAGGAAGGGTCCGAATGATGCTACATGATGGGAGGAGTAGAACCCTTCCAAGTGTGCTAGATATTCCATGTTTGACAAGAAATCTAATATCTATTAGTAAAATGAGTGATGTAGGTGTGCACACTCTATTTCAGAAGGATAGATGAAAAATGGTAAAGGAAACAATGGTATTAAGGAGAGGACTTCAAATTGAAACCCTGTACAAGTTTTTAGAAAATTTCGACTTGAGTAGATGAAACAAAATTGTTGTTCCTGAGGTTGACTCGATTGTGGCTCAAATCTACTTGACTTGGCCCGACTTAACTATGACCAACTTGAATATTTCTTGTCGAGTCGATCCAACCATGTTATGGTACAAAAAGGTGGAACATATTGGAGAAAAATGACTTCAATCTATGCACGACAAAGGTATTATTGGCACAGGGGTAGACCCAGGGTTCAACGCTACAATAGCGCAAAAACAAAACCATAACTATTGACCCTTTAGGAAACACCTTTGAAGCAGATGAAGTCTCACCCGAGGTAGAGGAAGGGGTGGTTGTAGGACTCAGATGTCTTCAACCTTGGCTAGGATACATGTTTGCAATTCTAGTATTTAACAGAGCACTCAACATTAAACCTTCATCAACATTTAACCACTATCTACTCCGCAAATAAAATAGAGCATCACAACATTCACCTAGATCTAATGTATCTAAGCACTTAGCATAAGGAATTATATCATATCTAGTAGATTCAATCACTAATCAAGTTCATAGAGGTCATATCTAGCATCCATATCATAATCACAAAGTATGAACAAATCTATCTATCTATCTATGTAAAGAACTTAGTAGATAACACATAAGTACACCAACACATCGCACAAAGTAGAGCAACACAACATATACGTGGTTCACCCCCACCCTGGGGCTACATGCACCAACTCTTATTCTTTATTATCTTCTTCAATTAGATACATGCACAGAGCCACAAAAACCTTACTCCGCATAGGACAAGAGATCTGCGCACCTCGCTAGATCCTCCTTCCTTGCGTTACAACACAAATCCCTTCACAGTCTATTACAACCACTTGCACTTAGCTCTGCAAGTCTCTCATAGTATGAACAAAGCATTTACAAGCCACACTTTCACTTAGCACAACATCACATAGACGCCTCTTCTCTTCTTCCTTACATCGTCTAAACATCTATTTATATATTACAAAATAGGCCTAAGCATGGGTAAACCCATGGGTCGACATTCCCATAGCAGTTACATATTCCCAAATCCCAAAAAGGACCCAAAAAAGGGTGGATATACCATGATCTCTGCTTCGTCTTGCGCTCCACCTTCGATAGGCTATCGAAGTCCAGAATGGTCAAACTTGACCAAGGATCTCTCAAAACTTGGTCAAGGGCCAACAAGCCCCCAACACTAACCCGTGACTCATCTCGAGTCACTATAATGTAGGAAGTTCTGCTTCAAAAGCCTCGAGATTGGCTCGAGCTGCTTCAACTTGTTGTTGTGCCACGACCTCTTGTTCAACAAACTATTGGATGACTGCATTGTTCACAGGTCCTTCCAGGCGTTTTTCAACCACATTAACAACCTACTCTAGTTATGCTCCTTGGACTTCAACTTCTGTGTACAATTGGTACGCCTTATCTTTCATGGGTTGGAGTCTTTGAGTTACTTCCGTAACTCTGCTTTGAATAATGTGAATCTACTATTGGGCGATGTGTTTCTCTTGAGATCTCTTCATTCTTTCCACAGCTAACAGGAGCTTCAACTGTGCTTGTATCATTTCGGCTTGATACTTCGCCTCTTGCAGCTACGACTCCACTGATCTTAATTCTGGACTCTCAACAAGTCACTCATATGTCAGGGAACTACGATCACTCAACTGCTTGTATTCCATAGCAAGGGCCTTTAGTCTCTCAACTGCGCTCCTGGTAGTTGCTTCTCTTTGGTCCTTCACATCTTGTGGGGTCTCGGGCACTGCACGTAGTTCTAAGTTTTTGATGCGTTGCTATAGCTGAAGGATCACTTCTTCAAGATGCTCTACTTTCCGTGTAACTCAATCTTCTGCCTTTATTTCTACGACTATCACAGAGCGAAGTGCTCTGTTGACCACTTCCTTTACTTTGAGTTGCTCGGCGAGAAACTGTTCTTTTCCTTGTTGTATCTTTGCTTTTTCTTCGTCGAACTTTGCTTGGAGGGAAATATTTTCCTATTCTGTAGCTTGACATTGTTCTACAAGTACTCCTTGTACTTTCATAAAATATTGGGTGGCTTGTTCTGTTTCCTCTCACGCTCGTCGAAGGCAAACTTCAACTATATCATCTAATCAGTGGAGTTGGGTTGGCTCGTCTCCCAGCTCTGGTGTTCCTAATGGTAGAGGCACAGTGGAGACTGTGTGGCTGGACTGTAGTGCCTGTTGTACCCCTCAGAGTTCGATTTCAATCCTATCATACATTGCTTCCTGCTTGGCCTCTTGTTTTTCTGCTATTTCCAATGAAGCATCGTTCATGGCTACTATGAGGAAGTCGAAGTCATCAGAGGTGAGGACAATCTACATCTTGGTCATGGAGGCTTTCGATTTGTTCCAGGAAGAATATTTTAGAGGCAAAACCTTCCTCTTATTTAGGGGATCAACCTTGTCTCCTTGCTTCTGTTCGACTTCTTTTCCATCTAACTCTTCCCCATCACCTCCTTTCTCTGGTGATATGGAAGAAGTCTTCACAGATGCACTGTCTAATCCATGGACCTCTTCGATCTTCTTTGTCTTGCTAGGTCCAGGTGTATCCTACATAGTTTATGGGCTGTCGATGTCAGATATCTCTACGGGGTTGGCGAGGATAAGGAGGTCAGTGGACCATTCCTTAGAAATCTCCTCCGGGTCCTCCTCCGTCAGCTTGTAGTAAGATAAAGTTGTTTCTTATGTTTATTGGTGTGCACTGTAATATAAATGAAATTTTGATCTGCGATGAACTTCATCAAAGGCTGGAACTGGTGTAGAGTGTTCAGAGTCATGCGAGGCTCAGACTGGATGGCTCTCTTCAGCTGATCATAGTAGGTATGAAAAAAAACATTTGTCTGCCACTGTTTGTTCATATCACTGAAGTACCAAAGTGTACTGAACTTCACGGCCAGTGGCTCAAATGGATTGATGTCGGGAAAGGTCACACCTTCCAGAGTCTCCCAGGTGATGAATGTGATAAGGATCAAAATCCAACTAAAATGGAATTCGTAACCTTGATCTTGTGCTTCTCTACAGTCTAATTCCAATTGATTCACCAAGTACTTCACCCAGTTCATCTGTAGGCCTTCCGCACACTTCCCTGCAAGGTCGACTACAAAGTCAGTGACTTGGGTAGGTTGGTTCTTTCTTACTAACTTCCCTGCAATCAGCTGACAGGAGAGGCACACTGTGCCACTCTGGATAGAAGCTACCTTGTAGACTTGCGTCTCCTTCTCGACATCGCCATAGGTTTCCTTGATCCTCTGTGCTAGAGCGCGATCCATGGATTTTCCTGGATAAAAATCCTATGGATCAGGTCCCTGCATACTCAACCCTGTGATTCGATTGATCAATGTTGGATCAACTATGATATGGTAGTCTAGCCACAAATAGCCTCCATGGTGACAACAAAGAAACAACTTGACACAGGAATTCACCTCTTGGTGTCTTATAAAGTGTGGGATCTTCATGACGTTCAACAGGGTGGACTGCGCGAGGTTATGGGTCCATGTCTGGGGGATTATCTTTGAATTCTTCCTCTTCGTTCTGGTCAGGTACTTATGTGGAGCGAGCATGTTATAGAATTTTCGGTCACTGAGTTTGAAGTCCCTGAACTTCAACGCTGCAATCTTGTCTTGGTCTGTTTGAACTACGTGGATCCCCAATGGGAGGTTTGCAGTGACCAAGGTGTACTCGAAATATATGGGCACGCTATCTCAATTTACTGCGTCGCTCAGAGGTGGTATGTAGGTGGGTAATATAGTCGGTATCAACTTGGCATTCACTAGATCATCCCTGTGCTTGGTTTGCTTTTCATCTGATGGCTGTGATGGTCCAGATCCACGAGCAGTCAATGAAGATGCTTGCACTATTCTTGTGGATGAAGCTTGTACACCTACAAATAATCCTGTCTCCGACATGACTCTTTCAGTCATCAGGTCGAGGAGTATTTTTGTCACAGATTCTTCGACTGCGTTGACCTCCTTGGACATACGTGCTCATGATTAACTAGATAGGGTTCAGATTAACTTAGACACTGTAATGGAATAGATGGAAACAATGTGATGATCATTGTGCTATATCAACTTAGTCTGCAGGCTCAAATTCTTGGTTAGCAAAAGTGTTCTCGGTGCATGGCGCGATGGGCTAAATAGGTAAATTGGCAATGGGTCACTTGCAACGGCTATGAAGCCTTCATGAACTCTGTTTTGTCCATTATGGCGTGGTCCCAATGGTCTAATGGCGAGTTGTCTGGTCATAAATGCCTTTCTACCCATTCGAAGTGCTAGTCTAACGGTTATAATGTCTCCAATGACTATATTTTTTTGCCATGGCAAAGTGCCATGTGTCGTTGTGTTGATATCTCGACGAAGCTCCAATTTTGCAAATTTTCCTTCTGCGAGGTTCCTTCTAGATCGTTCTACAACTTTTCGATCTTAGCTCTCTTCTTACTTAGTTTTCTAGCCTTCTTTTCAGTGAGCTTCGTCTCGGTATTCCTTTTCCCATTCTGATTCTTATCTTATTTTGACATAGTGACTTCATGCTGTTGAGATTCTTTCCTAGGATTCAAGGGTAATACTTCTTTTTTATCTGGGATAGGTATTTCAGTCTTCTGTGGGTCCTCTAGTGTTTTTGCAACTTTGATATCTACGTCGCTTTTGTTAAATAGTTGTGATATGTTCTCTTGTTCTTCAATCAAGTGTGCAATCCTTTTAGTTATAAAATCTTTTAAATATTTCTTCTTCTGCTCTAAGACTTCTTCTTCTTCCTTCCTTCTGGCTTGATCTCTTTCAATCCAAGGTATTCCTATTAACATGGTAAATGGAGTGCTATCCTCAATAAATTTAATGATCTCAAAATCTTCTTCTGTCGAAGTTCCATTGACATTCATATGTATCTGAGTGAGCTTCCCACATAGGGTTATCAATTTTCCTCTGAATAATCCTATTCCTCCCAGTGAAGGAACCATAGAAGGATTTCCTAAAATTTCTCAGGTTCTTTCTGTCATAAAATTCACCCGTGTTTCCTCATCCAGAACACAGTCGATGTCGAAGTCTTCTAATTTTTCTTCAATGCATTATTTTTCTTTGAAGATCTCTGATAATCTGACATGTCGGTGGTGATTTAGGTTTTCTCTCATCTGTAGCAATACTTTCTCTGATTCTTTCTGGGATTCTGCCATAATCTTAGTTTTTGGATCTGCCTTAGGGTTTTCTTGGTTCATATTCATTCTTTTAACTTTAGCAATCATTCTAGGGCAATCCAATACTTCATGGTCCGTAGATTTACAACAAAGACAACTAGGTCTTCTCTAAGGGTATTCCTTAGCAATATGTCATGGTTTTCTGCAACTGTAACAGAGGGTTAATCCTCTCTTTCTTTTAACTGATCCATGGCCCTTTTTGTACTGCACGCTAGGATCGTAGGAGATAACCTGCAAAAAATTCTTTCTAGTATCCTGCATCCATTTGTTAGTCTAAATATTCTTTCTATGCATAGGTATAACATATCTTTCACTATTCTTATTAGATATACTCATGTCAAACTTTCTTTCATCTACTAGTACCCTAGTTTTCGAGCTAGGACAAAATCTATCAAACATACCTAGATCCATGCTTTAGAAACAAAATTTTCCACTTGTGTTAGAGCACAAAGCTTTCAGATCTAGAACTTTTCACTATTCTTACCTTTATTAGAGCACAAAGCTTTCAGATCTTACCTCTTTTCTTCAGATCTGACCTCTTTTCTTGGCACAGAGCTTCACAAGTCAAGAAGAATGCTGTGCACTAGGGAAACATATCTACACACACAGCTTTCTCAGTTTCAGGTCAAATCTTTGCACAACATTTCTTCTTCCTCAATTCCCAACAATTATAGTTTTAATCCCGGCAACAGAACCATTTGTTGGCATAGGGGCAGACCCAGGGTTCAACACACCAACAATGCACCAACAAAACCCTAACTACCAGCCCTTTCGGTAACACCTGCGAAGCAAATGAAGTCTCACCTGAGGTAGAGGAAGGGGTGGTTGCATGACTCAAATGTCTGCAACCTTAGCTGGGACACAGGTCTGTGATTCTAGTATTTAAAAGATCACTCAACATTAAACCTTCATCAATATTTAACTAATATCTACTCCGTAGATAAAACAGAGCATCACAACATTCACCCATATCTAATGTATCTAAGCACTTAACATAAGGAATTAGATCAGATCTAGCAGATTCAAGCACTAAGCAAGTTCACAGAGGTCAGATCTAGCATCCAGATTCATCATAAGCACAAAGTATAAACATATCTATCTATCTATCTATGTCAATCACTTAGTAGATAACACATAAGTACACCAACACATCGCACAAAGCAGAGAAACACAACATATACGTGTTTCACCCCCACCCTAGGGCTACGTCCACCAATTCTTCTTCTTTATCAACTTCTTCAATCAGATACATGCACAGAGCCACCAAAACCTTACTCGGCATAGGACAAGAGATCTTCACACCTTTCTAGATCCTCCTTCCTTGCGTTACAGCACAAATCCCTTAACAGTTTGTTACAACCACTTTCACTTAGCTCTGCAAGTCTCTCACATTATGAAAAAAGCATTTACAAGCCACACTTGCACTTAGCACAACATCACATAGATTCCTCTTCTCTTCTTCCTTACATCACCTATACATCTATTTATATATTACAAAATAGGCCTAAGCATGGGTAAACCCATGGGCCGACATTCCTATACCTGTTACATATTCCCAAATCCCAAAAAGGACCCAAAAAGGGGTCGAGATCCCGCAATATCTGATTCATCTTGCGCTCCTCCTTTGACAAGTTGTCGAAGTCCAAAATGGTCAAACTTGACCAAGGATATCTCAAAACCTGGTTGAGGGCCAAGAAGTATGGTTGGAGGTTTTCCTGATTTTAATTTAGAAGTCATTTTTTGTGAATATTGCATATATGGAAAAAAATATCGTGTGAGATTCCCATCTGGAGCTACAAGGGAAAAAGGGATTATGGAATTGATACATACTGATGTATTTGGACAGGTATCGATCCATTCACTTGGAGGATCTTTGTATTATGTTTCCTTCTAGATGATTTCTCCAAGAAGACATTGTTGTATTTCTCAAGGAAGAAATATAAGGTTTTCAGTAAGTTCAAAGAGTTTTAATATCTTGCAGAAAACTAGACAGGTAAAAGGATCAAGGTGCTGATAATTGACAATGGACATGAGATATGTGCTAAATATTTAGAGCAGTTCTAAAAGTAATGTTGCATAACACTCCAAAACACCACAACATATACACCCGAACATAATGGAGTTGCCGAAATAATGAAGAGGACGTTGATGGAAAAGGCAAAGAGAATGATCAGTGGTATTGGGATTGCACAAGAGTTAAGGGCATAGGCATCAAGCACTGCTAAATATTTGGTAAATAGGTCTCCTACATTAGGGCTAGTCGAAATGACTCCACATGAGGTATGGTTTGGTAATAAACCTTTTTTCTCACATCTCATAGTTTTTAGCTATGATGCAATTGTGCATGTTCTCAAGAAAAAGAGGAACATGATAGACAATAAGGTAATTAAGTGTATTGTTAGAAAAACAGGATCGCAAAGCAATAAAATAAAACAAATATAGAAATAAAACATAGAAGATACACAATACAATAAAAACACATATATACATGGTTCACCCAGTGTGGGATACGTCCACTAGAGAAATTGCCATGTCCTTCCTTTATTATTATCCAAAAAATGAAGGGATAAAACCTACAACACACCCATTGTAACTTCCTCTTATTTCTCTCACAGTCTCCTCTCTTAGAATACAATATTCACAATGATACATAACCACAATACATTTCCATCATAAAAGAGGGTTTCCTTCTAGGGAAAAAAACCCTAACATAACTTCTACCGTCAGATCTGCGACCTTATAATGAATGGTCTAGATTTACAATGAAATTACAATATACATTTACAATGGTGTACCCTCCTCTGCACTGCCCCACGTGGAAGAGTGTACATTCTTCTGGGGTGTAAAGTATTCATGGAGTATAAACGTGACTTGAAGTCGCG